>JASCZW010011011.1:0-33770 GCA_034211315.2 Aedes japonicus | reverse complement strand
TTTTGCTGGTAAGTTTGCTTGGGAACTCAAAGCAAACCAAAAAAGGTGAGTGTTCCTCTCCCATGTGCGCATCAATAAACAGAGTGCACACAATAGATCGCTAGAATAACTATACAAGCCACAGTGGTACATGAGCGTCTCTCCATGCGTCGATTTTTGCCTGTTGAAGCGGCGTTGAAGCGGCGGACTTGTTCCGTCCTACAACCTACCCCGCAGTGGGATGTTAGGTAAAGATTGACGTCCATGGTTCGAGTACCATTGGATGCATGCCCTTTCGCTCAATTTTCAAAAAACATCTGTTAGATTTACTACCTGCCGCACTCTGACGGAACTTTCAACACTTTCTCTTCACATCTTTCATTCTAGCCAAAACCATTAATGTTCACTCTTGGTGCCTCATGGTGATGAGCAAACATATCCTTCTACATCATTGGGCAATTGTCAAGTGAAAACTTTGAGGATGCGGTAAAGAAGTGACAAATGCACAACAAATGCGTTTAAGTGAAATAAGTTCGGTACAGTGACACCAGCGACTGTGTAGATCATGATGGCATCGATCACAAGTAAAGTTCGACAGTTCGCTCGAAACGGTGAAATGTAATAACTTGTTATACATCGTTTGAAAGCTGAATAAATACCCTTCTGTTTGACGTTTGATCAACCGTCTATGATGTTTAATTCTTGAATTATGATCATTTGAATGTGTCCAAATTTACTTTGAATCGGGCTTTATTCCGAAAAGGAAATATTTTCATGAGATTCGAAGAATACCCTTTGCGACAACAAAATTAACAATTCGTAAAAAAACAAACTATTTAACATGAGGATGTCCTAATGGATGGAGAGAAGAGCCCGCCATCTATTCATAAACTGTTAGCAATTGTGAGTTGCCATTCCACTCTTTCCATCCAGCCTGCTTTAATCGGGTGGCCTGATGGTCCCTCCTATTACCCAAGTTAAGCATGAAGTATTGATATAATTATCAATACTAATAATAATGAAAAATGATGTGAACTACCTCCAGAATAGTCCTGGTGCGGGCGGAACATTCAAGACAGTTATTTCTGTGTAGCTTTCGGTATACTCTTAGATAAACGTCAATTATAGGGAATTGTAATTTTCAATTGAGAATTAATCAATTCGGTGTTAAGTTTGGCCACAGGTAAACAGATATCCTTGCTTTCGAATCCTAGAAAATACATATCTTTCTTCTCATTTCTAGTTTATTTTAATTCTATTCCAGTCGTATAGCACTCCTTCCGGGTTTGTTGATAAAACTGTTGATGAAATTCAAAACTATTTTGTCTACCAACACCTCCGCTATGCTTCTTTAAGGCTGACATTTGTACAAAGTGGCCGCTTGTGTAAAGAAGATTTTGAAAATGTTATAGTAAAAGATGTTATGATCACTTGAGAGCCTTAAAAAAACCTATTGGCTACTATGAAAACCAGCATACGGTCAAATAGCCACAGCTCTCAAACTTCACTGTGATATCGTGATTAGTTTTTATTGTTCTGACTTGCTCGATTTCCTGCTCATCTGATTCATTTTGCGCTTAAAACTATCTAAGACAAAAGTTCTAGTATTGCTGGAAATTTTGTTTAATGGCAAAATATCCAAAACAAATTAAGTTTTTTGCAGCGTATCGTTTTTAATATGCGCATTCAATTTTTAAGTGAATGTTTGCACGATAAGAGCCGAAAATTAATGTGCTTTGAAAATTATGCCTGTTTACAAGAAGAAAAACAAAATTGTAAAAATATATGTTCGATAAATTTATCATTAATTTCCAGAAAATTTATGAAATTCAATAAGGTAAACTAAAAGAATGTCAAAATTTTTCTCCGATCAACAGCTCATTTGCATTACATCAAAAATGTTGTGCATTTATTTTTCACATTTCACAATGACTACTAGAAAACTATTTGGTCATGTGTTTTGCCGTTTTAAACCACAATGACTTCTCTGAATGACAATTTGCCGTTTAATGCATTTACTGGAGGTAAAATGATTTTTTAAACCAACTTTTTCAACTGACCATAATAAGATTATATTAATGAGTCCTAAACAGTATTTCAAAACACCATTTTACGAATTCATAAAGCCGAAATAAAACCCTTGATAGGAGTAAAAGGAATTTGAGAAAACAAAGTTATAAAATTGTTCTAAACTAGCTGTTTAGGTTCTCATTTTCAATACATGAAATCTATTGGCACCGCTTGATGCCAAAAAAAAATAAAGATGATTTCTAGTGGCTTTCATGAAACTTTAATAAAACCTAATTAAGCTGGATGGTTTTGGCAATGTTACTTGGAATGTTTTCGTGAACATTCCATTGAGTAAAACCTCTTTGCACTAACATTACTTCCAGCTGTTGAGTACAATGTGACGTCCGATAAACTGAAAAGGCTTTGTTATTGCGTCGCAATCAGAACATGAACTTCACAAGTGGCACTACTACCATCTGTCAACGATTTAGATTGAACGTTAAGTAAGTGTTCTTAAAACAGCTTATGAGTGTCTATTTGCCTTTGTATAGTCTAACAAAGTTGAGAGAATCTATTGTTTCAAAACAAAACAAACATTTAGCCATAGTAAATAACAGTTGCCATATTTTCCTTTGGCTCCTTATTGCTTATTTTTTTGACAGCAATTCGCTTCTAAAGGGTGTATGGAATCAATTTGGGACACACACAAATATTCGGCAAAAATCGCCCGTACTACCTATCATCTTCAAACGTTTAGGGAGTGAAATAAAACATGCTATGAATATTTTCCCATGTTTGTTTCTTCTTCTTTACACTACTCATAAGGTCCTGCACAACATTTGATCCAACTTTTATTTGCGTGGCAATCCATTTTTTCTTCATATCTTCCTCCGATTTCACTTCCTTAGGATGCTTCCGAAGTGCCTGCTTCATGATGACCCAGTACTATTCAATTGGCCGCAGTTCCGGTGCGTTCGGGGGGTTGAGATGCTTCGGCACGAAATTTACCTCCCTAGCCTTGTACCACTCCAAAACCTCTTTCGAGTAATGGCACGAGGCAAAATCCGGCCAGAAAATCGCAGGACCATCGTGTGACCTCAGAAGAGGAAGTAGACGCTTTTGAAAGCATTTCTTTAAGTACACCTGTCCATTGACCGTTTCAGTTGACACGAATCGGGTGCTCCGCTTTCCACACGAGCAAATTGCTTGCCGAATCATATATTTTTTGGTAAACTTTGACATCTTCTGCTTTGTAATGTCTTCAGGGACATTGAATTTATGATAAGCAGTGAAAAATTGGAGCCCCGGAAGCTGCCGAAAGTCTGCTTTTACATACGTCTTATCATCCATACGTCTTATCATCCATACGTCTTATCATCCATAACGAGGCAATACGGTTTGCTCAACACGTTTCCGTGCACATTTTAAAATTGGCGCAATTTAATTCCGTACAACCTTTATCACCGCTGACCAAAGGAATAGTTTTCGTGGAATAGTAAAATATGGAAGATTCAAATAATACTGAAATTTCCAGTCTCCCTCTCTATTCGGAATTCAGCTCGAAATTTAGGAATGTCGCTAGGATTCATCCAAAAGCATCCCAAAGCAACGTACCAAAATGAAGTCATACAATAACTGTTTTGCGATTATTTGACCAAATATTCATGTCATTATGGACAAGGAAACTTACGATTTGGGAGATTTTAAACAACTTCCAGATCTAATTTTTCGTACTGCTATGGGCAGAAATGCAACAGCTGAATATTTCTGGATGAAAATAACTGTCAAAAAAAAAGTTTTTTTTTTCACGAAATTTGTTTATATGGCAGTAAAAAAACAATCTTTTATCATCAGGCAGAATCAACGTTGAAACTTACTTGAAGGAATGCCTGCAAAAGCGATTGCTACCTTTCGTTAGAAACCACGATGATAGCCCTTTGTTTTAACCCGCGCTTGGCATCTTTTCGCCGTACTAAAACCATGATGGAGCGATATTAAGCCAATAAAGCTAATATCGTACCAGAACCAACCAATCTTCACGAGGTACGCCCAATGGGCTCTAATAATGTGAAACAAAGCAGATAAATGGCAAATATTTCCAACAAATCAAGGCAAAGTTCGAGATTCTAATATCAATGCAGAATAACAATGATTTGATCCTGTGTAAATCATATCTCAACCTTATGAAATTAATGATTACAATGTGTATTTTATGCGTGTTTTATGACATATTTTGAATGTCCAGATTATTGTGGGTACAGACCTTATGGAACAGAACCTTCTAATTTGAAAAAGTTTGCTGTGGGTCGTATTCGTGACGTTCGAAATTTAAAATATAACAGAGTTCTTTGAAAACATATTTCAGAAATATATGATGACTATAGATCATTCCACGGAATGTATTAACCTCACTTTTTTGAATTCCAACCGCTCAAATGAAATTTTTCATAGGGCTTTTTCCGGATTCAGTGCGAATAGATTCAGAAAATAATGTAAAAATAAGCCCTGGTGTCTGTTTTTCGGCTGTTTTGCTTCAATCGTTATCAATTTAGAGCACGAAATCTCAAACCGAGCTTGCCGAAAATATTTTAAGTCCACATAAACAAGCTCCCTGAACTGTCAAAACTGCATTGATGACGCGATCGAGCAATGATCTATAACCAAGGCAAGAACTTAATTAATCGATAAATTTGTGTAAACTGTCCACTGATATGGCGAAGTTGCGGTATCTGCTAGCATGTCAAAATGTCACGTTTGCAACGCGCCACCCGATATTGCAACGATTTTTTAACAATGCTAACAAGATACAACATAGCGGCAACAAAACTGACATAATTTGCTAGTTTCTAATTGCTTTATGCTAATTGGCGATCTCTTCTCAATTGACCGGATTTCACACGCTGAGATTCAAGTTTGAACTGCGGTGGTGCAATATATCTATATCAAACGATGAAGAATCCAGCCCCAAAAAATTGCACCCTTCAATAACAATCTTTCGACGGAATCAGTCTAAACTCAATACCTGTTTCACCTACAATTATATGCATTTTATGTTTTTCTACATCATACTATTCAGCGGAGCGACGTTTAACGCACGCACACTATCGTGTCTATTGTCGGGAAAAAAAAAAGTTTGTTTTCCCACAGATAACCAAAGAGTTTTTATTGAGTTTCGCGATAGAAAAGGTCATTTCGACAGCTATTTGTTATATTTTCGCCCAAAACGCAGTGCCACATTTCCTGAAGGCACACTACCTCTTCTAGATGTGATAAGCTCAGTAGGAAGAACACAAACAACATCCATTTAGCCAACCAGTTAGCCACAGCAGACCAGCCAAAGCTCAGACAGAACATATTGGCAACTGACACAACAACAACGAACAGTTACACGATCAATACATACACCCTCTCATCAAAAACACGCTCCAGCTGACCACTAATGGGCTGAACAACCTTGTTAAAGTTGGAAGTTTTATGAAAAGGCTTGTAGTTATAAGACATTAATTGATTCGCAATGTACTAGAATGGGATACGAATTCTCGCGAAGCTCAACTTGAAATACAAATGTTTTGCAACTAACAACAACATATCCCAAGAAATCCATAACATTCAACCAATCACACGGAACTCGTTCGTAACAAATCTGGCACTCCGGTATCCATGGTTGCTTAATGCGCTCCCCATCCCTCACCAGAGTAGCCACGATGCATTTTATTTAACCCACACAACAACCATCATCAACAAGCACTTCAGCAGGTTTGGATCAAAGTTACTTCCTCTGTTCATTTTCAGCGTCTCTGCACAAAGGCTTCTGTCCCGTCGTCGACGTCGTCGTTGTCGTAATCAACGAATGAAACGGTATCGAAACAAACACGGCACTCCGACGGCAACGACCGCCAGGTTTGGCTTGCCACCGTCATCATCATCATCATCAACTGACGGCTCTCCCAAAACCAATCCGCAGCTGCATGCCTTCGAAAAGTACTCATTCGCTCTTCGAATTCTCGCGCAGCCGTATCAAACTCCGCCCTTTAATTTCACACCTTTCTGGAATACTGTATCAAATGAATATAACCTACCCAGCACTGACTGGTGCCACGCAGCCGTCATTGTTGTGCGATGGTGCGGCGGTGCGTGTGCTGTGCAGCTGCTTGGCTCTTCGTGTTCAATCTCTGGCTGCATCGCAAAGGCACCTGTGTGTGCGTGTGTGTTGCAATGGTAGGAGCGGAATTGAATTGAAACAAAACAAACATAAAGTCTTTCAAAATGAGATGTTAATTTTGTTTTCGATTTGGATGTTGATGAATTGCAAGTGACAGAGAAAACGGGTATTTTTTTGTTTGTGCAAGAAATTGAGCCAACGCAATACTGTTAGTAGTTTCTTATTTCAATAGCCAGGCGAAATAGTGACTTGTTTTGTTCTATCAAGTTTCAGCTTTGAAAGGTTGATTTTATACATGACTTTAACTTGTTCACAATGAGCTTGGGTCTTGCTCACGACTTACAGATCTAAGAACCTTTATTTTTGCATTAATATGATTGTCTGGCAAGTACAACCATACTTTATGCCCGGGAGTCGAGAGATTTTCCTTCACGAATAATGTTGCTTTGTAGCTGGGCCTTTACCGGCTGAGCTAAAAGAGGATATCACTCAAAGCTCGATTAAGTGAAATCAAAATGAATTAAATGACTATCTCTCACACAATAGGCATTTAAATTGATATCAAAATAACTTCACTATAAAAACGATTTCTTAAAAAAAATGACACACAATCAATCTGATGCTTGATATTTGAAATCTTTTTTTTTAAATCTTGGAAAAACACTTATTTTTATTAACAGTGTTGCCAAACATGCTATTATTGTTGACACACAAAAAATAGACTTTACATCAACTGAGTCATGTAGACTATTTGTCCGAGGAGCTAAGTTGAATGAATAAATAAATCAATCAATAAATAAATTATTTGATTTGGAAAACACCTGTTCCATTGTGTTCCTCAGACTTTTAAGTATTAAGTGTGCTGTGTAACATGAAAGTATTAAGTGTGCTTTGTAACATGAAACCACAAGATCTTTGGAAATGTTCCTGATGTACGTCATTCCTTATTTATCATACGTTTGTCCTAAACCAATATTGCCTTTTGACTTTATACTTACATCAAGTATGTTCGAAACAATATGCTGGATATATCTTGAAAGAAACTGTTCAAAGAATCCAATACTAAATATTGCTGACAGAGATGCTAAACACGCCTTTTTTTGAAAAATAATATTTTATATAATATAATAACTGCCATTTTCGTTAATCTTAAATCTCACGGTTTTCCGAGCCATCTCCAAATTGAGGATGTTGCATCATATAATTCTATATTAATTTGGAATTAAAATCTTAATGAAAACCCATCAGTTTCTTTTGCTCACACCTCCGAAGACTTTATGTCAAGAACAAGGCTGTTTGGAAAAATATTATTTGAAAAAAACATACAATTTGTGGACAGAAGCGTTGCCAAACATGCTATTTATGCATTTAATAATTAAACACCGATCTCGAACAACACGACTGAGGACTAAAGTGTTTCCCACCTTAAAATACTGTATTTTGAGATTGACTCTAAACATTTTTATTTCTAAAATGTCTAGCACGGTGTCGAAGGGACGTATATTTTCTAATAAACAAGGACTCAAATACGAAGTCCTATACATTTATTTATGTTAAGCAACTCTATGGTATTTTTTGTACAAACTTGTGTACTTCTGAATTGGTCCAACACAATGTTGACATCAAAACTGTCACCTAGCAGTTTTTACAGGTTGCTGTACTTAGTTGGTTCTGTAAATAAATGAGAATTTTGGTAAGTCGAACAGCGTGAAACTGAGCAAAACAGTCTTACTCTCGTTGTTTTGTGTGAAACTGCATCTGAGAAGCGCTCAAAATTTCATATTTTCAAAGATCAAGGATTTCAAAAATATCTTAACCTTGAGTATTACCACAACAAACTTACAATACTTTCTTGTCACTTGCTCTGTCAAGGCCCGAAGCTAAGAGTCAGTTCCACTGTGGTTATATCACAATAACTAGTATTTCTACAGTAGTTATCTATACATTTTTTAAGCATATCTACACGGAGAAGCTGGTTGGCGTAGGCAATGTTGTCAACTTGACAATAGTGTATATTTTTTCATTCTCATTTAACTAATAATTTCAGCACCCTTTGGGACATCTTTGCATTCCAAATCACTTCTGCATTTCAAATCACTTTTGCATTTCAGAGTATGAAGCAGCATGACAAGTTAATGCTTTTAATGTTCAATTTGTTTTTCAGCATTTCAGCGTAACATTTTCATTAATATTCTATTTCTGAACTTCAACTTGAGCCTATGGGTCCTCACCTTGACCATGATTTAATTGTCGGTATAACGATAGAATATTTTTTTCAAAAGTACTGTGTTTTTTTTGACGTAATGGACCCAGGGGTGAGGCAGTTCTACTCTGAGAAGCTTTGGTGCACCGAGTAACTCGCAAGTAACTCAAAATAGCTCAAAATTGAATTAATCTTCATCGCTTCTTTTCGGTTGCCAGGGTTTTGAAATGTTCGAATTTGTTTGAAAACACTGTGATCATTCTGCTAATTGCAATAGAAGAAGTAACAACACTATTCCATGACTGTGAGGGTTATAGGCATGTTTAGGCTGTGTACCAATTCGCGAATTAATTTTAATTGAACTTAAACTTGACAGATGGAAGATAAACGGTAAATCGATTAAAATCCCTTTGTTAATGATCAACGAACTTTCGGTTAGGTGTCTGTCAAAATTGAGTTCCCGTCTGTCAGAAATATGTCAAAGCTCGAGTAGTAGACCTAATCGAATTATTTTCCAAACGTCAAGTTTAAGTGAAACAAAAGTAATTCGCGAATTGGGACACAACCTTAATATGTGATACGAGATAGGGAATTTACTGAAGTCCAATAATCAAGTATGAAAACGATATGTATAGATTGGTAATTAGATAAACATCGATTTTAAGAAGCTTGAAGCTTGGGTCGGATTGCAGCAGGCAGAGCTAGTTTGTCTCTTCTCCTGCCCTTGTTCCACCAGTTCATAGTCTGGCCGTCTGGCGGAATGATACTGCAATAGCAAATAGCAGGTCAAGCCAAAACTGATGGGTTTAATCAAAGTACGACATTATTGGAGTCATGAAAGTAATTTCTTGTTTTTTTCAATATTGATGTACGACATCAAATTGTACGAGCATATCAGGTATGTAGTTTGAGCGAATATTAGATGAATCCTAAAGGGTTTGAGCTGTTTAGTGGAATACCTGTAACTAGAAATTAGAAGAAAAATTAGTATCTTCCATTTAATTCCAACTACCTTTGCTTATCTTCGACAGATACGCGTATTTCGTCTGCAATGTGTAGACTTCTTCAGTGTCTCGTACTAATAACTCGGTGAAGTCGAGGTTATTAGTACAGATACTGAAGAAATCTACATTGTGGACGAAATACGCGTATCTGTAGTTGCAGGTAGTTGGATTAAATGGAAGATACTAATTTTTCTTCTAATTTCTAGAATATTAGATATTTTCAAAATCGGAGTTAAATAGAGAAAATGTTTTAACATTCAAAAATGATTGTATTCAATTCTATACACACGAAGTCTCATGTACTCGGTTTGTTTGACAGCTGCTGTGCAAAAACAAAGACAACAACTGACAGTAATCGCTTGCTGAGCAAAGTGAGTTACTCAAGGTACCTCAAAGCAATTCTGATACTGCTCGCGATACGGAGCTGTCTTGCTCCTTGTTATGGGCTGACGCCAAATCCGACCAAAACAAAGGAGGGACCTAGTGCTACTTATATAACGAAAGTATTATTTTCTTGCAAACACTCAGTACGGTAAAATTCGGCATTGATCGTACCTTTAGTAAAGAATATCGATGACTTGGATCTGCAGGAACAAATTGTCTGCCATACGATAACATTCTGGCCAAATGTTTCCACCTCAGAATGGCTTTTCGGAGATGTGCACATCTTTGCCGATGACCGTGGTCTGAAAATGCGGTCCTGGATGCGTTTTGGTGTCCTCTGTTACATATGTTTCGTCATCGATCAAAACGTAGGCAGGCGGTCGTTGTAAAACCGGCTGTATAACTTTCTGGCTCTGGTTTTCCTCCCTGGATTTTTGGCTCAGTGCTTTGTTTTGCTGTTTATTACTTGTTATAAAGTCTTCAGGTTGTTGCGCTTCTTGATGCTTTGCACCATTCCTGACGGAGGTATCAGCCTTTACGAATCACGAATCGACTTGGATCTGTTCCGAAGGATGAAGTTTACTACCTTCCGATCAACTTTTGTGTCATCTGAACCTGGGTTTCTTCCTCTTCTTGGCAGCTTATCGAACATGTAGTATTCCTCGTGCTTGTTGATGATAGATCCAGCTGTCGTGATAAGTTCTGAAACGTTTCGCTTATTTGGTTCATCGAGACATCCTTCTCACGAAGCTACGCGTCTGCCACATGAATGCTAACATTCTTTTCAATTCGCGCCATCTCGAAACCCATCCCCGGTTACTGAAACTCAGAAGCTGATCAAGTTGTGACAGATGAATGCGTCGAACGTACGTCTCAGAACAATAGTCTTACGTGTGTATCTGTGAGCTCATCACATGTATATATGTGACATTATAAGCGATTGCCAGTTTATTTTCAATACAATCCTTAACTTTCGGAAGCCAACAAGAAGAACCAGAACCATTCTTTGTTGCGAATTACTTCAGTCGGCACGGTGATTCCATGATTGTGTTTTCGGATGGGAAAAATTTCATATTGCAGCAAAGTTTCAACGATCAAAATGTCAGGGTCTATGCAGCGAATATTCAGGATATCCCTTCTTCAATTCGCGCAGTTCAACGCTTCCAAAATCATACTTCCATCAAGGTTTGGGGAGCGATTTCTGTGAAGGTCGTCTACCACTGCTTTTCATTGATGAGGGTGTAAAAATGAACACAACATACTACGTAAAGAGGACCTGAAAAAGCATTTGAAGAAGCATACTTTCAGCGATGTTCGGTAACCGCAAATGGGTGTTTCAACAGAATTCTGCACCGTCCATGGAGCAAGATTACCCAAGCATGGTGCACCAAGAATTTGCTAAACTTCATTCCTAAGCGAATTATGGCCAGCTTCTTCGTCAGATGCAAATCGTCTGGATTTCTCTGTTTGAGAAGTTCAGGAAGCTTGCTTTCGAGATCTCAAACCAATGGGTATTGAAACATTCAAAGCTACCATATAGAAGATATGGGATGAAATCTCGAAAATCAGGTGCGTGCCGCTTGTAATGCCTTTCCGATGAGACTAAGGGCAATAATTAAAGCTAAAGGTTATAGAATCGAAATTTTAATATGTTCACATAAACAATAACTTATACGAAACAGAATAACAAAGAAACATTTGTATTATTTGTCTTTTCAGTGGGAGATATAGTCTAGATTAGTCATTTCCATGAAACCTCGTTCCCATGGTGGGATGAGCAATGCACCGAGGTTTACCGCAAAAAGTCTGACGCGTTCAAAGTTTTTCGTAGACGTGGAACACCTGAGCACTTTGAAAGGTACACGGCTCTCGAACGAGAATTTAAGAGCCTCATCAAGGCCAAGAAACGCGGTTACTGGCGACAATTCGTGGACGGATTATCGCGCGAAACGTCGATGAGTACCCTTTGGAATACGGCGCGAAGATTGCGTAACAGAATTACGAACAACGAGAACGAGGAGTACTCGGACCAATGGATCCTCAAGTTCGCGCGAAAAGTTTGTCCAGATTCTGTGCCAGCACAAATGTTTCCTCGCGAAACAACGAATTCGATAGATGAGATTAGCCAACCCTTTTCAATGGTAGAACTCTCTCTCGCACTCCTTTCGTGTGGCAATACGGCTCCAGGAGCTGACAGGATCAAGTTCAACTTGCTCAAGAACCTCCCAGACGTCGCGAAGAGGCGCATGTTGAACTTGTTTAATCAGTGTCTGGAACTCAACATTGTACCGGATGATTGGAGACGGGTGAGAGTTATTGCCATTCAAAAACCTGGTAAGCCCGCGTCCGACCACAACTCCTATCGACCCATCGCGATGTTATCTTGCATTCGCAAGTTGTTGGAGAAAATGATCCTTTTCCGTCTGGACAAATGGGTTGAGACGAATAACCTGCTTTCAGATACTCAATATGGTTTCCGTAGGGGTAAGGGAACGAACGACTGTCTCGCGTTGCTTTCCACAGATATTCAGTTAGCTTTTGCTAAAAAAGAGCAAATGGCTTCTGTATTCTTGGATATCAAGGGGCTTTTGATTCAGTATCTGTTGAAGTTCTCTCAGATAAACTCCATGCTTGTGGTTTTTCACCATTAATGAACAATTTTTTGTACAATTTGCTGTCAGAGAAACATATGAGCTTTTCTCATGGAAACTCTACAGCTTTTCGATTTAGCTACATGGGTCTCCCCAGGGATCATGTTTAAGCCCTCTTTTATATAATTTTTATGTCAAAGACATTGACGGTTGTCTAGGTGACAACTGTACGTTGAGACAACTTGCAGATGACGGCGTAGTGTCTGTCACGGGACCAATGGGGTCGATCTACAAGGACCCTTGCAGGATACCTTAGACAATTTGTCTACTTGGGCTCTAGAGCTAGGTATCGAATTCTCTACGGAGAAAACTGAGTTGGTAGTTTTTCTAGGAAGCATAACCCTGCACAACCGAAACTTCAAATTTTGGGTACACCGATAACTCATTCCATGTCATTTAAATATCTTGGGGTCTGGTTCGATTCAAAGTGCACCTGGAGATCTCACATTGAGTACCTGAAGCGAAAATGCCAGCAAAGGGTCAATTTTTTCTGCACAATTACCGGGACCTGGTGGGAGCGCATCCGCAAGATCTTCTAACGTTGTACCGGACAACGGTTTTGTCGGTTATGGAATACGGTAGTTTTTGTTTTCAGTCAGCGGCTCGGTCGCACATCATTAAACTGGAACGTATTCAGTATCGGTGTCTTCGTATCGCGTTAGGTTGCATGCACTCGACTCACACCATGAGTCTTGAAGTGCTGGCTGGCATGTTGCCACTCTCAGATCGGTTTACAGAGTTATCTCTCCGGCTCCTCACCAGGTGTGAAGTTATGAACCCCAGGTGATCGATAATTTGAGAAGCTCCTAGAGTTGAATCCTCAAACCCGCTTCATGAGCTTGTATCATTTGTACATAACACAGGATGTCAGCCCTTCGCTTAATATTCCCAATTGTGTTTCCTTCTCCGACTTCGGAAATTCGGTTCATTTTGATTTATCCATGAAACAGGAGCTTCATGGAATCCCAGAGCATCATCGTCCTATGATTGCTCCGGTGATATTGCTGCAAAGTTTGGCCTGGTTGATTCCACCAAAACGTTTTTCACAGACGGGTCTTTGATAGAAGACTCCGCTGGCTTTGGTGTATTCAATGAAAATTATAGCGTCGCTCGTAAACTTCAAGCACCTTGTTCTGTTTTTGTCGCGGAATTGGCAGCAATTTATTTTTCTTTAGAAACTGTTGCCTCTTTTACACCGGATCAATACTTCATTTTCACGGATAGTCTTAGTTCTATAGAGGCTATTCGCTCCTTGAGGCCGGTAAAGCACACCTCCTATTTTCTTATGAAAATACGAGGTCTTCTAAGTGCTTTATCTTCACGTTCTTTTATTATCACCTTTGTGTGGGTCCCTTCTCATTGTTCGATTCCTGACAATGAGAAAGCGGACTCGCTTGCAAGGTGGGCGCTATGGAAGGCGATATTTATGATCGACAAATCGCCTTCAACGAATTTTTCCATATTTTTCGTCAGATATCACTCGATAGCTGGCAGTATAAATGGAGTAGAGGAGACTTGGGGCGATGGCTACATTCTATCACTCCAAAGGTGTCTAAGAAATGTTGGTTCAGGGGATTAGATGTGGGTCGAGACTTCATTCGTGTGATGTCTCGCCTCATGTCCAATCATTATTCTTTAAACGCTCATTTGTTCCGTGTTGGGCTGGGAGACAGCAATCTCTGTGAATGCGGACAAGGTTACCAGGACGCAGATCACGTTATTTGGTTTTGTGCTGAGCATCGTGGAGTCAGATCTGGGCTGTATGATTCCCTTCGGGCTCGAGGTAGACAACCCAATGTACCGATTCGAGATATTTTGGCTGCGCGCGATCTGGAGTTTATGAAACTCATTTATGTGTTTTTGACTAACATTAACCTTAGATTGTAGTTTGATTAACTAACTTGTTTAGGTTAAATTTGTGAGGAATGTGTGCGCCAGTGTGTGAGTGTGGTTGTGTGTGTGTGTGTGTGTGTGTGTGTGTGTGTGTGTGTGTGTGTGTGTGTGTGTGTGTGTGTGTGTGTGTGTGTGTGTGTGTGTGTGATTGTGTGTGTGTGAGTGAGTTATCCAATTAAAAAAATGTAATTTGAAGTTCTAGATATAAGAAAACCATTGTTCCTTATGCTTTGCTCAAAATTTCCACCCCAATTTTCCCATCCTTAAAATTGTTATTCCTATTAACCTCGAGACGACCGCGAGTAATCGGTTCTATCCCCTTAACCTTAGTTCTAAGATAACTGATGTATATAAACATGAAAACTTGGCTCTGTAAAGTTGATTCGATTGAGCCTGTACAAATAAATGAATTCGTAAAAAAAAATAGTCTAGATTAGATTAGATTAGATATCTTTATTATTGAGCTTTTCAGCCTCGGCTGGTTCAGCTCACGGAGATATAGTCGTTGTTCCATGAACGGTTGGTAGGAAACATAACTACCTATCTTGAGACAAAATTTCATCGAAATCATAACTGGTGTTTTTTTTTTAAATCGACTTTGAATTTTTCAAAATGTTTTTTTAGTGTAGGGCTCATTCTGGATTTTTTTCAATATTTTTTTCTTAAAACTTTCCTTATTTTGTGATAATCACCAATACAACACTTTTTTGTAGGAGTAGTCATTTACATATGAAGAAAATCCATTAAAAAAAAGTTTATCCCTTTTCAAAAGACAGTCTAGAAAGAAAAAAAAATTAAGAAACTAAGTATGCAAAGTGGCTTATCTAGTCATGGTCTACACACCCAGAAAGTTTCGTTGTAATCTGAGAGGGTACTGCCAACTCCGAATACGATTTGGGGCGAAAACCGTCATTAGTATGATTGTGTGGCAAGTACAATCATACTCTATGCCCAGGGAGTCGGGAAATTTTCCTCAAATCCTGATAGATAGCTGACAAGTAAAGACCTGAAGTAATTTTTGCCATTTCTACCAAAGTAATTTTGAAAACTGCTCCAGTATGGGTGAAATGTTAGTTTTCCTTGCGTAATAATCGAACGACATATTATTCCGCAAGGAGAAGTGACAGCTCCATTAAGATTACATAGGCAGGCGTTACTTACGTTACGAAGTTTTTCCTCCTTTCAGCTGCATACAAGGTTAGTAATTTCAACAGTAAAAGCATTTCTCGACCATTAATTTTCCTATCCTGATGCACATTACTTACGAGGTGCATACTAGCCTTAACGAAGAATTCCTAGACCAGACCGGGAATCGAACCCAGATACCTCCAGCATGGTATTGGTTTGTAGCTGCGCCTTTACCGACTGAGTTAAGGGAGGACCCACTGAATACTGTCGCCCTACCAATTTTGAATTAAGACTGGCAATGTCTGTACAATTTTAACAAATACGAGTTCAGTAGGTCGATTTGTTCCGTGATGCAGATCGTTGTTCCAATTAATCATATTCAACAAGAATTGCACCTCGGCATCGCACCACCTCCGTGCCACCGCGAACCATCAAACACAGCCTACTGCGGGGCGGCTTCTGCTTTGGTACATCCGACACTTCCATCCTTAATTCAAACGTTATTGCCTGGCAGTCAGCAGGTAGGACGCGTTTCCCTCTAATTTGGGGTTAATAAAGAGCTTCCCCGCTGGTTTCTTTTCTTCCGCCGATTTTTTTCCTCCTGTTCGTTCCATTATATTGAATTAATTTCATAACCTATTTCTACCCCTTTCACTTGTTCTCGGGCAAGGCGGTTCGGCGAGAATCTTGGATTTCTTTTCTCTTCTCGATTCAACGTTCAGTGTGGGATGATACCTAGCGATCATCTCGAAGACGAATTTTGCGCACAGGAGGGAGTTTGATTCCTTCAACAGACAGAGAACAGCAGCCGGGATGCTTTGAAGTGTGACACTACTGGGATATGTGAGTTTTCTTTCGGATTGGGGTTACTTTAGAAAACGAAAAGAAAGGCGGATAAAAATTATTCCGCCGAATGGATGTGCAATTGATTCGTTGATGTGCAACCGCCAAGCGGGAGAGGGGAAATTTTCTTGTACGGCGTTTTGTGAAAGGAAAGTAGCGCTCTGTTATTACACAGCCCATCACAATATTTTCGAATTGTTTTCAAATATTTTCGGTTCCGTTTGTTCTTTGCACAAAAAGGGTTGGCAGTGCATATCGCTTTGGAAATAAAACAGCTGCAGATATTCGCCCAAGAACGGCTCAGTCGATGCTTGGGATGTCATCAGTATCTGATAATTGAGTCCATTCTTATTCCAACATCGTTGGTGGAAAATCATCTTGAATCCCTGCGGTGACAGTAACTGGATTCGAAAGAAACTTCATTCAACCATAATGGACCGTGCAGTTATTCTGCCCGAGCCAATCACCACCCTTAGTCGAAGTCAAAGAGATCGGTTCCGAAAAGCTATCTTTCAGATGGCCAAACCGATTCTCTTCGCTCACAATAGCGAACTAACCGACAATCACAATGCTTTGTCGGCGGTTGCCCTTTTCCGTTAGCTACATCGCATTTACAATATAAATAACGTCTTCATCTTCTCTAGTCAGCCGAAGTTGCAGTTGCATTGCGTCTTTTCCTGGCCTGTCTGCCAGCTACCGTGGCTAAGAAAGTCACCTTTTCTCTCTATTGATACAAACTTCTAAAAATATTTTTAATTTATCATCTCGTCGGAATCACGCACAAGATACCGCGCGCCAAAGAAAATAGAGGAGTGGTTTGATGACAGCTTCCCATTGATTGTGTTGTCCGATCTTCTTGCTTCTTTTTAATTTTTGAAAGACTCATTTTTGGTTTGCCGATGTGGCATTGTGGCTTGCGGTGCATCTGGCTTGCGATGACACCTTTGTTTCCTGCCCATCAGTGCTGCTCGGATTCTGCGCAGTTCAGTGAAACACGTGTCCTACTTTGATTTTCATGGCAATGGCAACCAAGTTGATGATCGTCATATTTTTCATTGGATCAAGTATGCTGTGTAAAATAAATTATGTGCGTCAGTACCGGGTGGATGGTTTTATGTTGACTGTCGTACCGTTTCTGGTTGAAAATAGTCTTTAAAAAATAGGTTCAACGTTTGGTTAATAGTCCTCCGCGTATTGGGGTTGGATGGGAATGGAATCATTAAATAAAACACACAAAAAAAACAGGCGAATGAGACATTAACTGTCAGCTGTTGGTCGTAACTTGCAGGAAAGTCGAAACATTTTGTAGGAGTTGGCGCATTTTTAGCACAAGTTGGGGAAACAAATATTCAAGTTGTTCAGAGCTGGTTATAAAGGAAATTAGATGCGAACAATTATTCAGTCGATTTCTTTTTCATTCGTTGTGCTTTTATTATTAGGGATGTCTGAAACAGCGATTTTGTCTTGCTTTTATGACCACGTACAATGCGTCCGACTGTGATTATTCAAAGTCTTTAAAAATCAACGTTTAGATAACAATAGATCACAACGGTATTGAAACGTTGATAGCAATGTTTTAAAATTAATTTAAAAACAAATTAAGTTTATTTAGAATCATAACTTAAAACTTCAGGTATAATGAAAGTTGTATGAAATGATGCAATAAAATCAACGTTAAAGAACATTGTAAACTACCGAAAAAATCACAATCAGATATCAACTATTATGTAACGGAAGGCTCGATTAAATAAAGATCATTTATTGACTGGGCAATGGATAAGGGAGAAGCTTAACTTTGTCGTTCGGTGACCATTTGCGTCACATGTCTCAGAAACCATGAAAACAGAACGTTTCCAATTATCTCAACGAACAGTGACTTTTTTGTAAACATAGAATCTACAGTTTATGTTTGCAATAAAGCTTGAGTCATTAATTTCAGGACGCAAAAAAACTGGATCTATGTCGGAACGACGCACAGTGATTCCAAGGCGGAAAAAGTCGAAAAATCAATTTCCTCATTTTACAATAAATATATTTTAGTAATTTTGAACAAAATCTTTTGACGATTGGATGAAAGTTGTGCTCCCTACAATTTTTCAAAGTATGGGTCCTACATAGTCGTGGATTTTTACTCCTTCATTTATTTATTTATTTCGTCAAGCAATTTAGACTACATACAATGGAAACATTGTTCTACTTACGTACTATACATTATTTCTGTTGTCTTTTAGGCGAGATTTTAATTATTCTTTAGACATAGCGATGCCAATTATTTCGCAATGTAAGTAATACTGGTATCATTCGTTATTAATGGGGCGTATTGCAGTAATCATTCGATTAATTGGGCAATTTTTTGCATAATTTGTTCGGTATGATTTTTTTAAGAATAATTTCCGTGTTCTAAGATGCCGACTGGGACTATAAAAGTTCAATTACCAGAGTAGTACTTCTGATTTTATACGTTGTGAAATAATGTCATTGATGTAGAAAAGCATTGCAAATTTGCGGCGTTCCTTAAGTGTCTGTAAATGGATAAGCATGCAGCGTGCCTCATAAGATGGCAGTGGAAATACTCCCGAATAGAAGATTACCATTAGCTGTATCATCATTATTATACATTTTCCATTCATGTTGTAATCACCATTATACGTATCATCCGTGTATAGAGCTGTTGTAATGTAAGAAACCATTCAAACTTTAAACAACCATAAATAGCGTATTCTATACATAATGATTTAATAAATAAGAAATTAACACTGCCGTATATTATATCTCTTGGTCATTCATTGTATGATATAACGAAGGAAAGATATGAATTATGTCACGATAAACAAAAAAACAGGAAACTGTTTTAACAATACGTAATTTTTAGTTTATTATCACAAAATGTATGACTCATGTTATAATACTGATCATTATAATATGTATTTGTAAGGGAGCGGTTTTATCAGTCTTCGTGAAGGGTTTTTTCGCAACTTTATTAAGTAGATCTTACTTTCTAACTGAATTTTAATCCACTTGTGAACAGAATTGTTGACTTTAATAATATACCTTTGATTGTCGATTGATGAAACTTCAAACCAATCATTTAATGTTCTTCTTGCAAGTATTGGATTGAATAAAAAATATGTGTCATTGAAATCTTTCAAAATCTCTTGAATTTGTCTAACTATTGTATCCTCATTTTCGACAATAGAAAAATAACAATCATTATGAGCTCTTTTCTTATGTTTTACATTGGCGTTAGTATGAAAGACTGCACCGAACATGAAATGGTTAAAATATTTAATGTTAACGGTTTTTTAGTATTCCCTCCATTTTTTTAAATTATGAAACGATAAATGGTATAATACCTTTAAAATACTTGTTTATTCGGGCAGTCTAATTCAATTTCCTCAGGTCATACAAAAGAAATTGCTTTTGGACGAATTATATGCGTTCGTCGTGTATGTCACAGTACGGATTCCATACTATGTTGCAGCATTCCAAATTTGGCCTTACATATGTAATGTATAATATTTTAATGGTTTATGGATCTTGGAAATTGTAGCTGAACCTCTTAATGAAGCCCAGCATGCTATTTGCTTTACTTATAATAGTGTTGTAATGTGCTAAAAAGTGAATTTACGGTCTAGGATAATGCCTAAGTCCCTTACTATTTAGCATGTTTCTAGTTTTTGGTTTCCTAAAAATATTTCCATACGAGGTGTTTCAATTTTTCTGCTAAATGCTATTGAGTTACGTTTTTTCACGAAGTTTTTTAACGATCTTCGTTAAGTTGAAGTAAGCTTTTGCTACACCATGTGTTGAATAAGTTAATTTTGTTCTGGAATTCATCTGCGTCACTCGAATTATTTATTTCCATGAAGAGCTTCATGTCATCTGCATGTATGAGTATTTAGATTTTTTTAATTATGTAGGAAATGACGTTTATGTACAAAATAAAAAGAAGTGGGCCTAAATGGGCACCCTCGAGGTGACAGAGATAGGGTCTGAAAGTTTATTTTGAAGACGAACAATTTGTTTGCGATGCGTTAAATATGACTGCAGCCAATTTAACAGTCCAGGTTCCATTCCAATTTTTTGCAATTTTAAGAGTAATAATGGTATGTCGACTCGGTAAAAAGCTTTACTGATGTCAGTGTAAAGGGCTTCTACGTGCTTGCCATTGCCCATTGCATTTAAAATAAAATTTACAAATTCAAGAAGATTAGAAGTAGTTGAGCCACCTTTGAAAAAGTCGTGCTGTTTGCTTGTAGTTTAATTTTTTACTTGCTGAAAAATATTTTCATTTACGAGAGATTCAAAAAGTTTTGGGATGCAAGAGATAATGGCAATTCCACGATTATTGCGGATGTCTGATTTGAAGCGAAACCTGATTTGAAAATCAGAACCAAATAAGGGGATTTCCAAATGGTGGGAAATGTTCCGCTCTGCAGAGACATATTATAAAGAAGTTCTAAAGGAAGGGCAAGTTCATCTGAAAGGTTCTTGAAAAATACAGGTGCAATATTTTGTCTGGACCTGGTCCCATAGAAGCATTCAAGTTTTTTAGTGCTTTGAGAATTTTGTGAGGAGGTAGTTGATTTACAAATATATTGTTGGAAAAATCAGGAATGAATGCAAAGAAGTCGCGATCACGGTCTTCTTCGGAGAATGTAGTGTTTACTTCTTGGAAGAAATCTGCAAAAAGTTTGCAGATTTCAGAAGAATTATCACCTACATTTTCGTCAAAATGCATTCGTTGGGGAAAATTGCTATTTTTCAATTTTGTTTTTATATAATTGAAGAAATTCTTAGGGCATGATTTGACTTAAGTTTCGACTTTAAGATTATATTCTTCATGTGCAGAATTAATGGTTGTGTTAAGTTTGTTGCATATATCATAATAATTTTGCAAAGTTGTGTTAGAGTTTTGCTTTTAGTATGATTTGTTTTTTGTTCTTTATATGTTTCAAATGTGGATTGAACCACACTGGTAATTTATTGTTTTGGGTTCGCCTTTTTCTTTTCATTGGTACAGTTTTTGAAAAAAGGTACTGAATAATTAAATGAAATTTGCCTACTTCAGTGTTGACATGTCCTTCAATACTTATTTACTATCTTCTGCCAATTTATTGTACATAGTAAACGTTTTTCTTCTTCGTAATTTGCTTTATGATATTCCAACACTTCCTCGAATTTCCAGTCGCTGGGAAAGGGAGTATTATGAACAAAGATTGAATATTCAATTACTATGTGAAATACTTCATTTTTCCATAAAGGTGACAATAGAGTACTCACACAAAAGTCTTCAGAGCAGTTCGTAAATAAGAGGTTTAAAAAAGCATTTTGCTGATTCCTCATATGATTAATTTGGTGTAAGCCAATATGTGAAATTTGATCGAATAGAAACTGTAAAGTTTCGTCTTCGCCTACGACTGGGAATAGAATTTATTCATTTTCGATGTCAGGGATGAAGTTTGCATTCCGTTTATTAAAGTTACCATAAATATGCAGTTTTACTGCCGGTTCCATATTTGACGTGATAATTTCGACATTTTTTAAAAATAATTCGAAAGATTGTTTATTGGCATGTTCGGGTGGGAAATACACAGATGCAAAAATTTGTGTTTCATCAGCAATGAGTGCTTTAACCCAGACATGGTCAAATTCTTTTTGCTTGATAGTTTTTAGTTGTTGAGAAGTAAAGTCTGCATTTATGGTAATGAGAACTCCACCTCCAGATTTTTTATTGCTATTTTTACAAATTATGGATTATCATGCCGGGATACATTAAATTTATTTCAAAAAATTCTTCGCTTTTTACACTTTCATCATAGCTTCGGTTGCCAGAATAACGTTGAAAGAAAAAGCTAGAAGTTTTTGTTGAATTTCTTTCATTTTGGCTGGGCTTTTCATGCAATTGAAATTTTTGCAATATACCAAAAATTTCAGTCGCATTTTGTTGAGAATGCGAAGACAGTTTTGGAGGATTAGTCATACTTACAATACAAAGATACTTCTTCCAAAAGGCGCGTTACTGCTTCCGAAAATTTTGTGGGTCATAAAATTTCAAGGCGGCCTCCCTACTAGTCCCTAATATGAGCACACATGCGCACATACACCATAATAGACTAGTTTTGAAGATTTTTTGGCAGCTTTCCGAAAATATGGGTTCATCTTTTGCAAGCAACTACTAGACCGATTTGAATGAAAAATCAACCAATTGAATAGTACTTTGGTCCCATATGTTGCTTTTGAATTTTATTGGAATCAAATTTCTCGTTTCAGAGATACCCTCGAGGAAGTAGCCGATTTCTGAATAAGATTAATAAAAAAATCCATCATTTCTGAATATGATCAAAACACCTCAAATTAAATGAGAGTTAAAAAATAAGTCAGATCGTGATGATATCAAAAGTCCAAAACCATATTGGCCACATCCGGGTTGATGTTCCGGCTTTCCCGGGAAAGTGGCTTAATCGTTATGATATCAAGTTTCCAGGACCAAAATGATCACATCCGACCTCGTATTTATAGTACTCTTAGGAAAGTGTAGAATAAGTCAGATCTCACGATGAGTGGATCAATTGTAGGTTTTTATTTTCAAATAAATTTACATTTAATTGAGAACAAATTCACTGTAGTAACCCATTTGTAATTCCGATAGATCGCTGCATGGTTCTCCGGAGCATCCGGAACATCCCGAATATCTCAAGAGTTGTACATCGCTTTTGTTCTAGAGGGCCGGGGTGCGATTTATACAGTTTTATAATTTTAAAATTATTGACTAGCTGAGTCGAATATTATATTATATATCATATGATCTTCAGGACCTCGGATCATGTGTCGATTTTCCAACAAATCTGCATACCTTTCTCTTGTAAGAAGGTTAAAAAGGTTGAACACACATATTGGAATAAATCAAATCACTCATTGCTTCTATAAATGATTTAACATTTTGTTCCACCATCTCTTCATCTCTGTTGCATCCCGAGTCATCTTTTTCAGTCTTCTTCAGTCAATTGGGCAGAATTGAGGGTAGCTGGATTGGATTGATGTCCTCTTCGAAGAAATCCACCACGTTGTCTCGATACCACTGTAGTACTTAACTGCTTTAGTGGCAGCTTGCCAAATCAGTTTAAAACTTTACGGGGCCATTGTGAGCTTTAATTTACGCAAGAAAACGTTTTTTTAGACACTCAAGTCCTGTTCGGTTGCTTAATGGCACGAAAAGATCGAAATCCTTTTCGCAGACTAGCCTTCTTGACGAGGCTTTTGCTGGCATTGAACTTCTTGGCAATATCATAATTCGACAGCCCTTATAGTTATCAACACCTTCAAATGCAACTTCTGACCCTTAGTTCCGCACATAAATGAAATACTAGAATTAGCATAAGTTCATGGGGTATTTCTCCTAACATTAAGCCAAACAACACCTGAAACTAGTCTGTTGGAAGGAAACACTCAGCGAAATAATCTTATGAAGTTCATAAGGTTCAACTTATGAACGATGTTATGGAATTTCATAAGGCTGAATTACGAACAGTGTTGGAATTCTCACAAAAATATCAGTTCACCGTGCGCTACCTTTTCACTTGCGAACTTTCCGTTGCTAGTTTCACAAGCCAACGTTTCTTGAGTGAACTTTCTGGGATGAGAGAATGAAACATCGCAAACTTTTTCTACTCGAATCACCGAAGCGATGATACGAATAAAATCAGATCTTTTTTTTACTCTATATCGTTACACCACATTCGTTCACCACAAAGCAAACACTGCGCATTTCATGGAAATGAAATCTAGACAGAAAGATATCTCTGTTAGACGACATCCCGCATGATGACTGTGTGGCCGAGGAGGTTGGGTTGAATTTGTCCTCAATGCGTGACGCAAAAGTTTCCTGCCACTCGACTTTTGCGGCGGCACAATACTTAAAAAACAAACATCACAACTCACGTGAACATTGCCTACACATACTCACTACAGAAAAAGAACAAAGTCGAGGAGATATTTGGTTGGATCGGATCTCGAATTCGAGTGAAACGTTGTGAGATGGAGGAACAAAAGATCTTTTGCGATGAGAAATGAAACGTTTCATCACTCTGCGCTTTCATGATCTTTAGATTGAAGTTCGTTCGCGAACTTCGAGTGCGAAGTTCCTCGGTTATATATTATTGCACTGAGTAAAGAGTGAACCTTTTTTAAAAATGATTTTTCCAACACTGATTACGAATGGATTTTTTTTCACACAACAACGCCTTTAAGCTTTGCTGATTACAAGTATTGATTTATATTAGTGGGCAAGTCACAGGATCCACAACCTCAACGTTCAAGGTTCGAATCCAGTTTGCTCCATATTTTTTATTTTTTCAACATCATTATATTTCATAAGATAAGTTTATGAAATTCATACTGATTTCTTACAGCAAATAATCATAATGCAATCTTATGAATATCGAAAGTTTATTTCACTGAGTGCACAAATGAACGAGGGGAAATTTTACGTGTCCGTTAAAATTCATTATTTGTTTCTGTGCATAATCCGGGTGAACTACACGCTATTTCTAAACAACCCAAATTTGAGTACGATTGACTCAAATTCGTCGGAAGTATGGCTACTCAAAAGTGAGTAAAGATGGTTAGGAGTAACACGTTGACAATTAGTAAACATCGATCGGATTCAAGCTGATGTTGACTGTTTGTCATCTTACCACTACGAACTATCTTTACTCACTTTTGAGTAGCCATACTTCCGACAAATTTGTTTCAATCGTACTGAAATTTGGGTTGTTTAGAAATAGCGTGTACTCAGAGAAACCGGACGTCCCAAAATTATGTAATTTTCACTCATCTTGACAGCAAAGTAAAACCAGTCATAACTGAGTTATTTACCAGGTATTTAATTTTGAGTGTTTCGAAAAGACTCAATGCTGAGTGGAATTAACTGTTTGTTCAAAGCGAAGCGACAGTAAAAATAATCCAAAATTGAGTTTTATTTTTATGAAAATATTATTCGAAAATGTTCTTAGTGAACTTTCTTTCACTAAATTTAATAAAAGAAAACTATAAATTCAAATAAAACAAAATATATTTGATTTATTGGTACATTCACGGGTACGTTGAAACATTTCATTGACAATTTGATCAAATATACTGAAAGTTCATTTTAAAACGAGTACTTTTCGTTTGTAAAGAAAGGATTTACCGGAACATGACATGCCGTTAACTCCAAAGAATGCTCGAGGAAAGTCCTGAAAGAAACTTCTAGACCTTCTTTTCAGAAAGTGACACATTAAAGGGTGATACGGTCAAAATTTGGTCAAGGGAAAACGCGTGTAAATCGGTGAAATCGTTTATTTAAAAAATCAAATTAAATTTCTTTTTCAAGTTCAATTAGTATAAAATTCAGGAAAAATATTCAGTTAGGCTTCCGCTTTTCCAAATCCGAATTGCCGGGCCTTACGCTTGACCCCTGCCATCAGATTTTGTACAGCCACCTTGTCCACCTTCTTCGCCGCAGAAAGCCAGTTTGCCTTGAACTGCTGCTCGTCCTTAGCAGTTTTTTTGGTCTTCTTCAGGTTCCGCTTGACAATAGCCCAGTATTTCTCAATTGGGCGGAGCTCTGGCGTGTTGGGGAGGGTTCTTGTCCTTGGGAACCACCTGCACGTTGTTGGCGGCGTACCACTCCATGGCCTTTTTACCGTAATGGCAAGATGCCAAATCCGGCCAAAACAGTACGGAACAACCGTGTTTCTTCAGGAAAGGCAGCAGACGTTTATTCAAACACTCTTTCACGTAAATTTCTTGGTTGACAGTCCCGGAAGCTATGAAAATGCTGCTTTTCAAGCCACAGGTACGGATGGCTTGCCAAACCAGATATTTCTTTGCGAACTTTGACAGTTTCGTGTGCTTGAAAATATCTGCTACCTTTCCCTTCCTTTTGCCGTATAAAACTCCTGTCCCGGAAGCTGCTTGTAGTCGGCTTTGACGTAGGTTTCGTCGTCCATTACCACGCAGTCAAACTTCGTCAGCATCGTCGTGTACAGCCTCCGGGATCGCGCTTTGGCCGTCGTATTTTGTTTATCATCGCGATTTGGAGTCACTACCTTCTTGTAAGTCGATAGTCCGGCTCGTTTTTTGGCTCGATGCACGGTTGTAGACGATACACCCAGCTTATTTGTGGCATCTCGGAGAGAGGTTAGGGTTTCGCTTGAAACTACCGGCAACTCTCTTTGTCGTCTCAGCGGCTTCCGGTTTCGATTTCCCCCGATCCAGACTTCCTGGCTGTCGACAAACGTTCCCCAAACACTTTAATTACATTTGTAACGGTTGATTTGGCAACTTTTAGCGATTTTGCCAACTTTGCGTGCCAGTAGCTCGGATTTTCGCGATGCGCGAGCAAAATTTTGATACGCTGCTCTTCTTGCTTGGACGGCATTTTGACAACTGAAGAGTGAATTCCAAATTCAAAATAGGAGCAACATTCTACACACACACACACACCTTCAAAATGAGGGATGTTCAGGTTTTTTAAATGCAAAATTGAAAGAAATACGTCAAGTTGATATTGACCAAATTTTGACCGTATCGCCCTTTACATCGAAGCTACCTGATAAAATACTGGGATTTTACTGATATGGGAACGTTCATTAATTACGTCACGCAAAAATTGACTTTTTATGACCCCCCCCCCTCCCCCCCTTGTCACGTTTTTTGTATGGACCTTCAAATTTTTTTGTATGGATCGTCACGTTTTCTCAAATCCCCCCTCCCCTCCTACTGCGTGACATAATTAATGGACCTTCCCTATAGTTTGGCGTTGGAACATCTTCAATAGGTACAGAAGAAGACAATTGTCCCTGAGGAGATAATTCAGATCCGGAAGAACTTTTATTGCCGTATTCCATACACAGAAAAAAAAGTTGATTTAAACAAGCGCTTGCAATTTCCCCTCGTTTAATTACAAGCCAAAGGAGGCGTAAACAACGAAATTGTTTGCAATCTTTCATGCGCTTTACAACAATGTTGGCAATCTTTCATGCATTAGGCTAGATTCAGGCGTTATCTGGCTTAAATTTACTTTAAATATCCTATTAATTTCTGTTAAATCTAGCATTCCCTTTATTAGATAACGCTGAAAATTCAATGTTGCTCTTTATCTGTACAGCGCTGAGACGACTATGCGACAGGAAATGTTTTGGAATTTATTTAAAAAAAAATGAAAAAATTACACATACATCGGTTAATGTTTGCAGCTTCCCGAGTCATTTCTTATTCCTTTAAGGTGAATTGCTGCTCCATGTATTTTTTCCTATCCTTTATCTCTCTCTCTCTGCCAAACATACCTCGCTATTTCTAATTTATAAATCTCGATTGTTAGTGAATTAACATCGAATCGAACTCCATCAGATTGCTCACAACACACAAACTGATGTGAAGGAATATTCAATATCTAGTACAGATTCTGAGTTTTATCAATTCTAAATTTTGAGGAAATGGCTGCAGTGTAATGCTTCAGCGTAAGCCCTTAATTGCTCTATATTACTTGAAGGCATCTCGGACGCGTTAAATTTTAAATGGACACTAGACACGGTAAGCAAAAAACAAATTTGCTTTCCCCTAACAGCGTCGTTGTTGATTAAATGGCGATCAAACATTTTCAACCAAAGCAAAGTGACAGCCCAACACTCGAATTTGGATAGTTTCGTGAAAATCGTCTCACACGTATACTGAAAACTTACTATTCTTAAAATACCTTGCTCTGTGTAAAATTGACTTTTTCCAATTTAACTTCAAGATTGAGTTAAAACTACCAACCAGTGAGCACAAAATTATATTATGGTTTCAGTTGAAAACCGAATTTACGAATTTACGACTAGTGATGTTCGATTTTACTCTCGTTCTGTTGGTTATACCTAATGTCAGAAGTAGTGCGCTGTATAGCGCATCAGATGCGCCATACAGTGCATTACTTCCGACATTATAACGTACATAACGAGAGCAAAATCTATTGTCGCTAGTCGATAAATTCAGTTTTCAACTGAAACCATAATATCCAAAGTAGTAGTCCTATCAGAGTACTGTAACGATCTGTAATGTTGTAGATTTTGTACATAATTTATTAGCCGTAATTTAGTTCCTTAGTGTAGGCTAGGCGAAAGCGTCAGCATTTTTGCCGCCCATCTCCTCAGACGGGCCCATTTAATTTTATGGTTAAGGTTGGAAAGGGACAGTCGCAGCACTACACGATCCAAAATAACTATCGTGTTGTTAGATTCACGATAGTACACGAAGGGATTCGGGAAATGTTAAACTTCCGGTTTATGCGAGTCTGAAACTACCTTATTCTGAGGATTCACGGTCTCGATCATTTCGTCCGTGACCTTATACCGATCTGGAAGTGTTCGCGTTTGTCCGTGGTCGTTTTAGTTAGTTGAAGTAGGTTATTTAAAGTGATGTCAAGTGTTTAGATTAATTAAGTTCTTTGTTCAAATAGCTAGGTATTCAATTGAGTGTGCGTCGAATAAATTGTGTGCGATTTAGTAGTTAGGCTACCAACCCCAGGTAAATTAACGTGCTCAAATGTGCTGTCCATGTGTCTGCTTGTGCACTATTCACTGTGTTGTTGTAGTCTGTTTTCGATAATTCGCAGCAATAATTCCGCACCCAAGCGCGGTCAACCTTCTCCCCAACGGACGGAAGATTCCCGGCATCCGCCAACCGACCGGAAGCGGACAGATACGTCACCACATCTGTCCGAGGAGAATCGGGGATTCTCCACGTGGATAGCGTCCACGCGCCGGCCCGTCAACTGCCGGCTAGGCCGAGTAACCGCCATCGAACCGGCGTAAGAAAGGCCATTGTACATCGCCATTGACAAGGAGAAAGGCGTCAGTACATTAACCTGTTGATAGGTCATCGACAGCGCCTATAGACGCAGCAAGTAGGTGATCGACCCTCCCTACAGAATCTGGTGAGTCAACCTTTTCTTTGATTGGAGTGTGGCGTCCGGTGAGGGCGCCACGGAGTAGTTTTTTGCCAGTTGTTTAACTGAAGAGCCATGCGCTAAACTTCCGAGGTCCGTGTCACTATCCGGACTCGTGAGCGGAAATACCACCCGCCTAAAATGCGCGCATAAATGCGATCCTGAGTAAACGTCGTAACCAGGAGCGCAGACCGTTTGGGAGCTGAGTCGCAGAGATTTAGTGACGTAGGAAGTAGAATAGAACACATGAGTACGGGGTAGACAGTAGGGAGAGAAAAGACGCACACATGTAGGAGACAGCAAGAAACCATTAACAAAATGAGAGAATAGACATGTAGTAGTTTTGTTGAAATCCGTCTAGTTTGTATAATAAATGTTACTGTTGCCAAAATGTTCATAGGGTTAATTGATTCAAATGTTTGACATCATCTCGCGTTCTCCGTATTAGTGTCTCTTGTTCCGTCCTCTCTATGAGTGTTTATGTTGAGTGGAAGAGCGTACTTCCAGCTCGGGATGACGTCTAGTGGCAAATGGCGGGACTACCAATGAGGATACTCTCTGTTGTGTAGAGTCTTTAGGTATAGCGTACTCTCGTTTCGGATTCTCTGAGTGACTATCGTGTTTATGATTGCATGAAGGTGATAGGGTTGTCCCTTTTTGGGTCGTTTAGAGTACCAGTCGGCTGTTTCGATCCATAAAACTTTAGGAAATTAATGGACTCGCCCTGAGGAGAGTCTTAACCGGGCTAATAAGAATTGGTGTGTGGTCTCCTTTATGGAGTGGCGCTTAAGCCACACGCTTTAGAGTTGGATCGTTAGGGCTGGCTACAAATTGGCGCCCAACTGCAGGTTTCCAGAATTTAATGTTGAGTGTAAAATGTATGTTTTGAGAACTATTGATGTTTGATTTGTATTTATGTTACTTCGCAATTTGATTGCTACCGTTTGGGCTTAATCACCTGTTCAGATCATGGCAACATGGAGAGATAAACAATCGGTAGTGATGGCTCACTATTTGAAATTCATGTAATTTAGAGGAACAGAAATTGCCGTTAGGATCAATCATTGCTCTAGATTAGACTTAATTTCAAATAGCAGAGAGCTACTGGTTGATTAGACTTTCTGAGTGGACCAAATCTCGACACGCAGATCCCACTTATAGCGGATGGAAGTATAAAGAATATGGAAAATCGGTTTTGATATTTAAATCATAACTTTGGTGCTAAGAATATGTTGATGAATTATAATGGGTTTATGAATTATGTAAAGACTTTCTGGTATATGTGTTTATAGCAATATTGATTGAAATCCATTGTGGAAATCTTTGAGTGTAGTAATTGTAGTTTAGGTTATCTATGGAAAGTTTTGGAGTTATTGAATTGAGATTATTTGGGATATTGAATTGAGTTGAGGGAACATTGAGTGTACGTAATATTGGGTTTAAGGACATTGAGTTAAAGTAATATTGAGTTGATTGTGGAATTAAGTGTAAATTAATTAATATAAGTTTTGTTTCATTTATATATATTTCATTTATTTTCTGTCTTATTGTTGGTAATTAAAATTATTTTCGTAATTATGGCTTCTAAATTTCCCCATGCGGATCATTTGACCAACGAGGAAGTGGACTATGAGTTGAGGATAAGAGGGAAAGTTGAAGAGACGGATGGCGAAGTTGAGGCAAAATACCGTTTGTTGAGGAATTTATTTTTGAGTGATGCTAAAGATGGTAGAGATTATCCCTCTCCATATACTATCGATCAAGAGTTTGATCGAGTATGCTCGAAAATCGGAGAATTACGGAGAAAGTTGACAAAGGTGTGGACGATAGGGCTATTTCTCGATTGAATCACTATTGGTGGAGAATACAGCGTATAGTTACTGAGGATCTGGAGTCAGAACGCATGCGGAAAGAACTGATCAATGAAATTCGCGCAGAGTTTCTAAGGTTTGATATTAGAATGGAGAATTGCCTAGTAGAGGAAAACGAAACGGATAGGGATGCCGATTTAGATCGTAGTGGCCAGAGGGAAGTAAGTAGAGTTACGGGAACGATACCGAAAAATTTCAAGAGCGATCGTGAGAAAGAGTTGGAGGCTAAGGTTGTCGAACTGGAGCGGAAACTTGAATGGTTCATGAGATCTTCTGGTGGTGCCGTAGGCGGTGAACGCAATGAAACAGGTAGTCAGAGTGAGAATATAAATTTCGGCGCAGGTAGTTCAGCGAGGCAGCAACATAGGGAGACTCGGTTCAGTGAACAGGTACCCAAACATAGAAATGAAAGGAATTCTGAAGAACATGTGTTCGAGGCCGATGCGAGTAGCTCACACAACAGCAACAGATTTGTCGGTTACCAGAACACTGAGAATAGATTCCCACAAATAGCAGGAAGACAGGACGTACGGAGGAGACAGGAACTGTATCATGAGACACGAGATAATACCTACGGAAATGGTGGTAGTATTCAAGAACAGTCGAGAAGAGGTTACGGCCAGCATGACCAGAGAGCACATTTGCAAAATGCCCGATTTGATGAACAGCAGCAGCGAAGGTACCGCGAGAGGGCGAATATACCTAACCGATACAGTGAACCATACCGCGATCCGTACAGCAATCCAAATACCAGACACAGTTTCACAGGTTTTCGACAGAACCATCAAGGCTGGAGTTCAGATGAGTTTTCGGAGGAAGAAGAAAGGGTTCCGGAAAGAAACGGTCAACGGGAGCAGAACTACCGTAGAATCAGCGAAAATGAAATTAGGGACGCAGATCGCAGGATGGAAAAATGGCATCTGAGCTTTAGCGGAGATATTCGTAGCAGATCATTGGAGGATTTCCTTTTGAAGGTCCGTCGTCTTGCTCGGATGGACAGAATTGCGGATGATGTCTTGATGCAAAGAATCCATACCATTCTTAGAGGCGAAGCCTATGACTGGTACTTATGTTACGCGGATGAATTTCAATGCTGGCAACACTTTGAGGAGAGGATCCGATACATGTACGGCAATCCAAACAAGGATCAAGGGAACCGACAGAAAATTTACGAGCGGAAACAGAACCGAAACGAAACTTTCCTTAGTTTCAAGATGGAAATAGAACGATTAAATAAACTGCTCAGTTCACCGTTAGATCCACAGCGTATTTTTGAGGTCATCTGGGACAACATGCGTCCACATTACCGGTCAAAATTAGCTTGTCGAACGGTGCGTGATATAGGAAAGTTAGAGTACTACGCCTACAGGATCGATGCTAACGATGCTGTCTTCAAACAATCGCGAGAAGGTACCGGAAGACTGAACGCCGTCCACAACATTGAGGTAGATGGAAAGGCAGAAAATTCGAACGATTCGGATTCCGAACCAGAGGAAGTCAATGTAGTAGAGAGGAAGTTTGATCGGGAAAGAAGACCGAAGGAATCAGGAGCGATGAAGTCAAATGAAGATGATACGAGGAATCAAAGGAACCCTATGGGAGCATCACAAGCATCGTTGTGTTGGAACTGTAGAAAGAACGGCCATCTGTGGAGGAACTGCCCAGCGGAGAAAAAGCTCTTTTACTATATCTGTGGAACACAGGGAAAGACGGTAGCGACTTGCAAGAACCATACGAGGGAATCAGGAGGAAGATCTACACAAGACTCGGAAAACTAAGTCAGGAATGCACTGTAGGGAGCGTCAGCATTCCGACTAAAAGAGTTCCCAATGAACCCAAAACAACAATGTTCTCCGATCCCTATCAGAGCATTTGTGAAGTGAAGATCCATACAGACTTGTGTCCACATGTCTCGGTTAGCATTTTTAACAATGACTACGATGCTCTACTAGATTCGGGAGCAAGTGTGAGCGTGACCAGCATGCGAGACATCGCGGAGAAAAATGGTCTTACGATCTATCGAAGTCCAGTGAAAATAGTAACAGCAGATAAAACGGTACATGAGAGCTTAGGTTATGCAAACTTGCCGATGGAATTCCGGGGGGTTACTAAGATCATACCGACGTTGATAGTCCCACAGATAGCTAGAAGTTTAATTCTAGGTTACAACTTTTGGACAACTTTCGGAATCCAACCGATGATCCAGGAACCGATGGTTTCGAACAGGTAGCTACGGTGGATGCATTGGCGGGAAGCAGTAAAGACAAAGGTGGACCAAACAGTTTACCGGTGCTACCAATCGAAACATTGCCGTTGTTGAGAGGCGAGCCTGATGAATCGTTGGACATCCCGGCGTTGGAACTTCCTGAACCATCAAAGACAACGCCGGAGACCATAGAGACCGAGCATGAGTTATCACAGGAGGAGAGGAAAACGCTAACGGAGGCGATTAAGACATTTCCATATACGACGGAAAACCGTTTAGGGAGAACATCGGTAATTCAACATGAGATTGTGCTTAACGAAGAAACGAAACCGAGGCGTCAACCGCTATACCGGTGTTCACCAACTGTCCAGGCAGAGATGGATGCAGAATTGGAACGTTACCGACGAATGGATGCCATTGAGGAGTGTGCGAGTGAATGGGCTAGTGCGCTAGTGCCGGTTCGCAA
>JASCZW010011010.1:0-33783 GCA_034211315.2 Aedes japonicus | reverse complement strand
AAAAACGGTTGATTCACAGGTTGTGCAGAATCTTATGGCCGGGGTTAAGGCCAAGGTGCGGGCATTTGCGTATGGACTGTAAATAAAATACGAGTAAAATGGTAAAATAAAGTTTAATAGTTATTTCTCAATCCCTGAAAATTTGATGGCAATCGGATGAAAACTCGAATTTTGCGAATCAATTTTGTGTGTGGCAATTTCATCGTGGACAGCCTTTAAGCGACCTCGACGGCAAATCTCCGGCTGAGACGATGTTCGACAGAGCAGTATGTACCGTATCATCATTGCTCAAGCCGGAATCACGGCACAGTCAAGAGAGGTTTCCAGCACAGATTTTTCATGTTCACCAAGGTTCTCCGAGCGAGCTCCTGGCAACCAGCAAACGTCATCGAGAAGATCAGATCAGTAAACTAAGTACAATGTGATTCTTGAGGATCAACATCGCCTGATACGGTCTTATTTCAACTATCTCGAAACTCACTAACCATTGAAAATTTACGAACGTAACACTATACAAGGAGCTAATCCTGGCGTTCAGAATTAAGATGTACAGTTGTAACAGTAGTTTTTAGGCAATACAAAGGCAATTTAAAGGTTAACAAACATTAAAAAGCAATATGACATGTTAGAGTTTATCCAATCTATCTTTGAGATCAGAACATAAGACCTACAATTACAACCAAAGCTTTCTGGGCTATGCAAAGCAGTACAAAGTGTATTGGAACATATTCTTTGAATATCTTGGAAGAACAGCAGACATTCTGAGATTATCTTCGAATATTTTAAGTTATCCAAACTATCCTGGAGCTCATATCTTTAAAAAAAATCTACAGCTGCAACTGTAGGTTTCTGGACAAAACAAAGTAACAATATGTATTTAATCAAACTAAGTGAGTCTTCTGGAGGGTAAACATATAGAACGAAATATCTTGGGATATTATAGGTCACCAAAACTTCCCTTGAGTTCAGAAGTTAGGATTTACAGTCGTCACATTAGCTTTGTAACAAATGAAAGGTTTCGATATGCAATCCAACACATTCAGTGAATCTTCTGTAAGGTCACCAGTCATTATCAGCTTTTCATGGGTTGTTCAAGATCATAAAAAACTGACCTTCGCACTTCCAAAATTTCATGTAAATTGTTGTCCCCTGAGACCGACACATGCAAGCGTCCTTTAGCACATGAACATGAATTGAAAGAGAAGAGAAAATGAGAATATTCAATGAATATTCTGAAACTTGTTCACAGGATAACCTTGTCAGTTTCAGATCATTCAAACTGACCTTCAGAAGTTGAGGTCTCCATTTGTCTGTCTGTCTGTCAGCATCCACCGTAGACTTTCCCTTCCGGAAACCGAATTGCATCCTCGATAACCCGTGCTTGCTTTTGGTAAATTGGTCTATACGATGTTGGATCCCCCGGAGGCTTTCCTGGTTTCGGCAGCAACCCTAATTCCTGTATTTTCCAACGGTCCGGGAAATGGCCTCTAGACATTTCTGTAACACATTCCTGAACATTTCCTGTCTGCATAACCACTTTTAGATCCACGTTAAGAATTCCATCCGGTCCGGATGTTCACTAGGCCATCCCTTATTTTGAAAAAAAAGACCAAGTCAAGAATTCCACCTCTTAAATTGTTCGTCTTGACTAGAAAATAAACATACTTAAATTTGAAGATACGTTGACGTTAAGTGCTCCCCCAACGGACCTGAAGAAATTGTAGTACAGGTGACTACCCACATGGTGGCAAGCACGCTACTGTAGAGTACGGTCTTGCAGGTCGACCAAGCTCAGTGTCGTCAGGTTGATAACATTTTATGTTCGTTTATTTTATTATCAATTTTGTTTGGGACACTTTATCATAACTATACCAGTTTTTAGGGTACAACACAATAAGGTCATAATATGTACAAAACGATTCAAAAAGTAAGTGTAAGGAGGCCAATTAAATGTTTTTATTCAACCAAAGTTTGCCAAAAAAGTTGAAGTTTAAGTTGACTTAACGTCCGCGTTCTGGTTCGAGTGTTCGTTGTCGAACCGAAGTGCCTCAACAAAAAGGTCCTTGTCGATGACTTTAGTCTTTTCACTTCCGCATGCAACAATTTTTCCATCGTTTTGCGACAGGATTTCGCTGGCCGAGGCTATACCGGATCGCCAGATGGTCGCCAAGGGTATACTGCTAACACACTCTCGAGTTCATATTTGTCATCAGCGGCGGACTACAGAAGGTAACATCGATGACGGATTCACGACCGTCCCAGCGAAACGTGCTGGCGGAAACTACGTTTGAAAGTGTAACTTCCAGCTTTGCTAGAGCTCCTAGGAGCCTGCACCCTCTAGCGTTGGTACGTCTGCTGCCCCACTCTACAGCTCAAGCATTGAAGTCTCCTACGATGATGACCGGTCTTCTTCCGATAAACTTTTCAGTCAGTGCATCCAGCATCTGGTGGAACAAATCCATGGTCCACCTTGGGGGTGCATAGCAGCTGCATACAAAGATCCCGTTGATTTTGATGATCACGAACCCTTCGCATAAACTAGACACTACTTCCTGGATGGGGAATCTGCTCATCACTTGTATCGCAGCCACCGCTGCTCTATCTGCGACCCAGTTTCCCTTATCAAAAGGAACACGATACGGTTCCGCAATGATTGCAACGTCACACTTGGTATCTGTTGTTGACTGTCACAACAGTAGCTGTGCTATATCGCGATGATTGAGGTTTATTTGGGTTACCTCTACTACTGCCGACCTGCGGTCGTCTTTTTATATACAGAGCACCTGTAGCCCCCTCCGTCCTACTTTTGCAAGGAATGCATCCCGGTTGCTTTGTGCAGTCTCTTGCCAAATGGCCCTTCTCCCCGCATTTCCTGCACAGATTAGATCTGTCAGGACCTTTTCAGTGCCTGGTGACCACAACCCATGCACTTAAAGCATCTCTCCAATTCCTTTGGAACTCGAGGGACGACTGCAATGAGCACACCGACCACTCAACTTTTACTCGACCAGTCTCCAACAGCCTGTTGGCCGTAGCTGTAGTCAGACGTATCCCCGCCGTCTGTGTGCCACCTTACGCCTTCCTTAACCGGATCGCCATTGGTGCATCTCCAAGATCACGTTGTCCCTTCAGCGCCCTCCTCAGCTCGTCTTCTGTTGTGATCTCGTCACGATCCTTGCACTCGATCACAGTATCCAGCGAGAGAGCTCTAACTATCGCCTGCTCACCAAGAGACTTTTCGACGAACGTTTTGAAGGCTGTGCTCTTGATGGCAGGATCCATCTTTAGCTCGAAAAACATCTCACCTTTCTGGGTACTCCTGGTTTTTACCACCTTCTCTCCTAGGTCCTTTAACTCCAGATCAGTTCTCACTTTTCGGAGGAGTTCAGCGTACGTCGTTCCACTTTTTACCTCGACCCTTACTTCGCACTCAGCGATGCCTAGACATCTGCTTCTTCTTCTCTTCTGAAGTTTCCACTTTCTGCTGTTTTTTCTTCTTTTTGTCTTTCTGGTTGCCGACAGTGCGCCATTCACTGCCTTCACCTTTCTCTTCGTCGTTTTTGAGCTTTTTCAGTTCCTTCTAATTTCCTCGTGTGTCCCTTTTCCTTTTCTCCGAGCGTGGATTCTGGGGCTCCTTTGGCGTCTGTAGTGCATCAACCTTTGCCTTCTCCGTTGCCTTTTGGCTGTCCTCAAGAGCCTTTTCGGCAGTCTCTGCTCTCATCCTCAGTGCGTTCTGTTCGCGTTTGGCTGCCACCACGGCTGATTTGACACTCGTCACCATCTTTTTGATTTCCTTGTGGACGTTATGCCTGTGCTTTACATAATCATAGAGTTCGTCGATCCGGTTTTTGATTGCCTCCATCGCGTCTTTTTTCCCAGCACTGTCCCCTCGGGTTGTGCTACTTCTGCGTTGCGCGGTGAACAGCTAGGTCAGGAACAGGAACCCTGTGGCTTGCTACTGCTGGTACTTGTAGCGGCCTCCGAATTCGGCACTGTCTGTCTGTCTGTCTGAACCTTACAGACTTGAAAACTACTAAATCGATTGGCGTAGAATTTTGAATGGAGGAGGCTTCTCTTTCTAAAGGGGGGAGGGGGCTTCCATACAAATGAAACAAATTTCTGTACCACTCCAGAGCTAATCGAGTAAATGGGACCAAATTTTGCATGCAGAGGTTTTTGAAGGCAAAAAATTTGTCTTCGGTGACTTGAGACCCCTTCTTTGTCTGGAAAGGGGGCGCTCTCAAACAAATGAAACACAAATTTTCTGCACAACTCATAAACTAATGAAGCAAATAGAACCAAATTTGGCAAGTGGAGGTTTTTGAAGGGGAGAAATATTTCTATGGTGGTTTGAGACCCCTACGCTCTCTGAAGAGGGGGGGGGGGCTCCCTTTTTAATGAAACACTAATTTCTGCATAACTTGAGAACTAATGAAGCAAATGGAACCAAATTTGACATATGGGAGGTTTTGGAAGGGAATGATTGTATGGTGGTTCGAGACCTCTCCCCTCTAGAAATTCCAACCAAACATGAGAATTATCCAGTTAATTAAAATCACAAAATGTGTATTTCTCGAGTAAGAAGCAAGTTCTGATAAAAGTTTGAACCCCTTCTTAGTCAAGAAAAAGACTCATTCCGAATAACACCATAAACGTGCCAGTTCTATTAAATTTTCATTCATCCAGTTGCAAGCGTAGCAGCGCTTGCATTGAGCTCAGCTGGTATTATATATGATAAATACTGGGTTGGTAGGGAGCACCAGGGTATCATTCTAGCTGATACTGGACGATGGTTTGATTGACTGCCTGAGGCTAGGAAGAAACGAGCATTGCCATTTTCTTTATCCTACCGTTTCGATTGTGATGCTGCGAAGTTCTACTCCAACAGTTTCAGTGAGAGTGACGCGCCCTTCCTAACAAGCTTAATGAGTATTACGATTTGGGTTATTCGATTTGTTGGATCGTATCGTTGGAAGGAGATTCTTAATTTCTCGTAGATTTTGCGTGAGTCCGTTTTCGGCCCTTCAAACAGCGATGTTGTGAATTCAGATCGGTGGCTCAATTTGATCTCGCCATTAAGTGGAGCTGCATCTAAGCCAAGCGCTTGAAGGGATGGTGGCTACCATGCATACATACAGATATGACATATTCCATGCATTTATATCAAATCTAGCATTGCATGTATGTGCTTTAGACAGCGCAAAAAAGAAATTTGCCACCTTCGGGCTCTTCGTGGGGTATAGAGAGATAAAAAGAAACATTGAATTTTCTGCGCTATCTAATGCACTTAAAGGGAATGCTAGATTTGGCAGAAACTAATGAGATATTTCCCGTAAATTGTAAACGCCTGAATGAACTGCCTGTTGAATGAAAGATTGCGAACATTTTTGTATGGCGCATAAAAGATTGCATACAATTTCATTGTTTACGCATCCTTTGATATTCTTAAGTTGAGAGGTCGGTGCAACCAGACAAGCCGCATAGCCTATGGACATCGTCATGTGGAAGCGCTAATACAAGCCAACTGTCACAGAGCCGCAGGGCACGAATGTCAAATCGACACAAATTTTTCATTAGGGCCTAACTGACAAACGTAAACAATGGCTTCTTCCTTAAATTTCTCGTTATTGAAAACTCGCCTGATCAATCCACCACGATCATTTCGAAGAGGAAGTGTTCACCTATCCGATAGAATTGGAGGCTTACATCGGTAGCTTTTGTGCCACGAGAAATTTACGGAAGAAGCCATTGTTTACGTTTGTCAGTTAGTCCAAATTTTGTGTCGAAATGCGGTTGTTTTGCAGACGTTGCTGCTTTGTTGTCTATACGAGTGTATGATGGTTGGTTCATAAACCACGTAGACTCATTTTTGAAAACCTAAGCACCCTCATAGACTTTTTTCGAAAATCCCCCTCCCAACTTTCAAGAAAAGTCTACGTGGTTTATAAATAGCCCCTAACTGCTTGTGCCACACAGCTTCCCTGTGAAGTTGCTTGCTTTGTTTTTGACTCCAACAATCTCGCACAACTGTGTTAGATTTGGAGTTTTTTCCTTTCGTCATATATTCGGGAAGCCATGCTACTTTTTGGTAGTGCTTTGGATCCTCGACATGGGGCTAGCGTTTTGATTGTAGTCACAACGTGAGTATTGTTCGTATGGTTCTCTCTATCACGCGTGAGAGTCGTTTCTGGTTAACGTTCGTAAAGTAACTGTTTGTACTGGTGACTCTCGTGTTGGAGCCGAGAGGATTGGTGGTGGTGATGGAGAATGAGACATGTCTGAAGCTAGAGGGCAACAACTGGCAGGGGACTGGATATTTTACGCCCCCCTTGGGCAGCGAGGACAAGTATATCTCTCAGACCAATTCAAAGCTTTGGCCCGACCTGGCGTCGCACAGTGATTCCATTCCAAACGGAACGCGGAAAAAGTCTAAAAAATGATTTTACATAGCTAAGTTATGTGTTTCCACGTAATTTTGTGCCGCTGATTTCAAAAATATTGTGAAATTGTCGTATATGCCACACTGTTGAGATATGGCCATTTTCTAGCCTCCTGTAGTATCCGGAACACCCGATAAAGTGATAAATTCATTAGTATCGTCCTAAAGCAATACAATGCTTCTCAGAACCATTTATACATGAAATGTAAGAAGCAAAGCGATGGAGAGAACAAAGTTTGGCTTTAAGTGGCCATATCATGGTCTTCCGGAAGTTCCAGAACTAAAATATGATAATTCAGCTATTCGAAACCAAAAAGTTGAAGTGGATCTTAGTATTCCACAATATTTGCTAGGCTTGAAAAATTTTAAAAAATTATTTGAAATCCTCGAACTCGGATTTAGAAAATATATATTTCTCGAAGAATTATAATTTTTGAACCATTGGATTGATTTTCAATTTTTCATGATGAAGGTATATGAAAAATTATGAGTTATAGTCTTAAGAATTAGTATGAATATAACAACAAAAAGTCATTATATAAATCAATTACAGAAATGTCATTTTTTTTTATTATTTTGGTGTCGATTTAAATTCTTAAGTAAATGTGAAATAAGGAAATTCAGAGGATTTGACGTTTAGTGATTGAAATGGATTTTAACAATATGTGTGTTTATTACCGCCCCCCCCCCCCCCCCGTTTTAAAAAAGAAGGGTATACAGATCGCTTGGAAATTCGACTTTTAATCTGAGGCCCAGAGTGATATATACTATTCCATTAAACTAGAAAGGATTTTTGTTTTTGGTTGTAATTATCAGCTTCTGGAAGATAAACAATAACAAAACTTGATCCGCATGTTGTATACGACACAGCAAACATGGTGAAATAAATTTTACGTATGAAAAGTACTGAAATCTATCACTTCGAAAATGCGCAGTGCAGTGCATCTTTCCAAGGAGCCTGGATTGATATTTATTTGGTTTTATGTGTCGCATGATGGGTTTGAATTCCAATCCGAATGTGGTCACTTTCGCGAGAATAGCCGGAATATCAACCCGGATGTAGGGGAACGTCCATTAATTACGTCACGCAAAAAAAATGAATTTTCATAAACCCCCCTTGTCACGTTTTTTGAATGAACTTTTCTATTTTTTTTGTATGGATCGTCATGTTTTCTCGAACCCCCCCCCCCTCCCCCCTTACTGCGTGACATAATTAATGGACCTTCCCTAGCCAATGTGCTTCTGGATTTTGATCATCACCATTGGACTTATTTTTAAATTCTAATGTAATTTGTGGTGTCGCATGATGGGTTTTGATCTTAGGTAGAAATTGACCGCTTCCCCCGAGGAATTTTTGGAACAAGGAAACAATTCGACATGGAGTTTGCATAAGGGCCAATGTCGCAAACGTAAACAATGGCTTCTTCCGCAAATTTCTTGAAATGCAAATTCACCCAAGTAAAGTACCGGATTCTTCTTTTGTACGATCATCGTGGTAATTCACTATGATTAAGTTAGCATTCGCGAGAAATTTGCGGAAGAAGCAATTGTTTACATTTGCGAGATTGGCCCTTATGAAAACTCCATGTCGAATTTCAATAATCCAAAAGCATCGTATAGGACTACAATACCTTTCGTTTGGCGGTTGTTTCCTTTAATTCGGATCAGTAGTTGCTTGGAAAACTGAGTTGGAAATTTCGTTACACACATGCATAACCTACACACATATTTTCATTACCTATACACTTACACACACTCTCACTCACACACACACACACACACACACACACACACACACACACACACACACACACACACACACACACACACACACACACACACACACACACACACACACACACACACACACATCCATTTAGTTCATTGAGCTGAGTTCGTTGTACATCACACTTGGTCCTCCAGGCTTTGGATCAAAAGTCAGTTATAAACACTTCTATATTAGAAAGGTAAAACCGTGGTAATCTAGTTCAAGATTTATGTATTCACCAATTTCAAGGATTCACCGGACTCTGGCCTCCTGGACCCGTATTTGCGCAATTTAGCGCAGCATGACGCCCAGATTTTCGGAAAGCTGGTAAACAAATCTTTTAAAAAAGCCTATTGTGGTGTATGTGCGCATGGGTGCTCAAATTTGAATACTAAACATTTGCATTAATGAAATTGCCTAACATTGGCGATTTTTCATGGTTTAACGAAACTACCCATGCAACATCCATCATAGTAAACCATGAGTCAGCAGAAAAAAATTGACAGCTTTATCAGTCGAACTCTAACCGTGATGGCAAAAACAGTGAAGCAACTCCGTTCAGAAGTGTGCGCGTTCAAAGAACGACATCCCGCCGCGTCGAAAACGGACATTGTGCGGCACTTTGTGGACGCCGGATACGCCCGTTTCGGCATCTACAACATCTTGGCGCTGTTAGTCAACAATCAGAGCATCGAAAGAAAGCCCGGTTCCAGACGGCCAACGGCCCTGAGCGACAAGAAGCTCCAAAGGATGCTGAAGAGGAAGACCGAGGGAAAAGTGGCTACATCGTTGCGTGCGCTTAACCGGGAGGTCGGTTCAATCGGCCAAATAGTGAAAAAGTACCGGGTGAACATGAACATACATGTCAGGAAGCGGGAGTCGCGTCCACTGGTTTCGGAGCTGCAGGCAATGACGCAGCGGCAGCGGTTGAATAAGATGGTCAACTCGATTTTCCCGACGAATCGCGACGTGGCGGTGCGGTGGTGATGGACCTATCTCACCCTGGATGGCAACCACTGGCAGGACACTTTGTATTTTTCACTTTACACACCAAGTTCCCCAATATAGTGCTGCTGTGGCTGACAATCAGCGAGCAGGGGATGCCAAAGCCGCTCTTCTTTCGCTCCGGACTGGCCGTGAGCGGGGAAATTTATAGTACGAAATGACTGCCGGGAATTGCGTCGTTAATCAAAAAACACCACAAGGGTGAAGACGCGAAGAAGTTGTTCTGGCCGGATGTGGCGTCGGCCCACAACTCGAAGCGATCGTTGGAGGAGATGGAGCGGCTGAATATCGATGTGATTCCCAAGTCGGTGAAGCCGCCCAACGTCTCCCAACTCCACCCAGGCCAACCTGAAGCGTAAGATCTACTCCAACAATTTTGTCGTGAAAACTGAGGAGAAATTGATAAATAAAACGAAAAAAAAACTCAAAAACATGCCTACACGCATGTTTTTGTCCGCCATGGCGAATGTTACGGTTAATTGCCGGGAGGCCGCACGTAAGGGCGTAGAATATTTTTGCATGTTAGTTTAAGTAATTACCTTCCATGGGAAATTTATCAAAGGCAATAATCTTTCTTAGCTTTTTTTATCACCATCCGAAAAAAGCCCATTTTTTTTCAATGCAAACGTTAGTTGAAGTTTTTTTTTCCGATTCTCCATACATTTTATAAGGGAGGGAAAAACCATGGCCATGTAGAACCCATACTTTGAAAGATTGTGGAAAGCACAATGTTCATCCAATCTTCATAAAATTTTAGGAAAAGTAATTTCAAATAGTGTATAAAATTAGAAAAAAATATATAGTTATTGTGAAACAAGTAAGTTGATTTTTTGACCTTTTTCCATCTTGCAATCACTGTGCGTCAGTCCATTTCGCTAACAGGTCGTTGATAGAGGTAGACCGCTTGAACATCACTGTGGTATTGAAAAACGCGAGCTTTCGGAACGTGCTACGGCCTATCGCAAATTTCTGGGCCAACCTCAAAGCAGGATCTATTAGAACAATTGAAAGAATCAGTTTTTGACAATTTTAAAAATCAGCTGAACTAAAAAACGAAGAAGGAGCTGGATTTTATCCTTACATTGTTCTTTTGTACAGCTATGGTCACGGTCCTGGCTTCACCAATAAAGGGTGTACGGAATCAAATTGCGACATACACAAATATTCGGCAGAATTCACCCGTTCAACCAATCGTCTTCAAACTTTCAGGGAGTAAAATAAAACATGTTATAACTATTTTCCCATGTTTGCTCTATCCAATTTCAATGCCATATCCAAATGCACGAACCTTTTTCTTTACACTTCTCATGAGGTCCTGTACAACATTTGGACCAACTTTTTTTTGCGTGGCAATTATTTTTTTCTTTATATCTTCCTCCGATTCAATTTCCTTAGGATGCTTCTGAAGTGCCTGCTTCATGATGGCCCTGTACTTTTTAATTAGCCGCAGTTCCGGTGCGTTTCCCCCGAACCCCCCGTTGAGATGCTGTGGCACGAAAATTGACCTCCTTAGCCTTGTACCACTCCAAAATCTCTTTCGAGTAAGCGCACGAGGCTAAATCCGGCCAGAAAATCGTAGGACCATCGTGTAATCTCAGAAGAGGAAGTAGACGCTTTTGGAGGCATTCCTTTAGGTACACCTGCCCATTGACCATTCCAGTTGTCACGAATAGGGTGATCCGCTTTCCACACCAGCAAATTGCTTGCCAAATCATATATATATTTTGGCAAACGTTGACATCTTCTGCTTTCTAACGTCCTCAGGGACATCGAATTTATGATGAGCAGTGAAAAACTGGAGCCCCGGAAGCTGCCGGAAGTCTGCTTTTACATACGTCTCATCATTCATAATGAGGCAATGTGGTTTCGTCAACATCTGGGCGTCAACATCTCCGTGCACGTGTTTTACCTACCGTATTCTGCCGTTCATCGTGATTAGGCGCCCTTTGGACTTTGTACGTGTGTAGTTCTTTACGTTTTCTCGCATTTTGCACGAAAGTCTTGGTTAGATTCAGTTTCTTCGCCACATCTCGAACTGAACTGTTAGGATTCCTCTTGAAAGTTTGAACTACCCGCTTGTGATCCTTAACACTACACGGAGATCCATTTTTGCCACTTTTTTTCCAATCGATGGTCAAACGTTCGTGGTACCGATTTAAAACACGAGACACCGTAGAATGTACCATTCCCAGCTTCCTGCCGATGGCACGATGAGAACGATCCGGATTTTCGAGGTAATTTCTTTGCGTCGCTGCTGTTCTTCCGACTCCATCTTCGCAACGATTGCTCATCTGCTAGTGAAACTTATAGCGAATTCGTTTTTGATCCAGTTTCAAACTGGATCGGGTATCAAAATTGAGTCGGCTTGTTGTGTGTTAAACGTTAGTGCGTATGGTTTTATTTGTAGCTCGTATCGGATTGAAGTTTGCACTAACAATAAGTTCGGGTATCGCAGGTTAGAACTGGTTCCAACCTAGGTTCAAAAACGAATTCGATATTACACAGCGTAAACAAATACACATTGAACTAATTCCACCCAAAATTTCAAAGAAAATACCCAACGGGTAAGAAGTGGTAAAAGTGGTGCAATTTGATTCCGTACAACCTTTACATGTTAGATTTAAGTTAGATTGGTTGAATTTAACTTTGTTTCATGGATTTAATTTTCATTGTTTTTTCTAATGTTGACGTTGTACCCTACAGACATATTCACAAGTTTGCCACTTAGTGAAAATCATACAAATTCAATCATGTTTGATTTCACAGTTCACACACGAGCCCTGCAGCGTACATTTTTTACAAGCGTACATTTTTTACTCGAAACACCACCTCATTGTGTCTGACCGCAAATTACATCAGGCTTACTAATTTTCTTATAGCCCGTTAATCCAATTTAATGAAGTTCGCTCCTTTCTATCTCGCTTGTTTCGACCGGGCCGACAGCATCCTCGTCACCGTAGTCGTTGCATAGCAGCATGAACACAAATTCAGCAAAAAAAGGTTTGTACTTCCTAGAACCCTGAATCGTATCCATCAGCCTATGAGCCCCACGATGACGATGATAATGATAATGATGATGATGACGGACAACCGTGTTTACGAACACATTATGGCCATCATAACTGGGTGGTGATCCTCGCTCTTCCCGGTGTTCGTGGGTGGCTTTCAATGCTAAAGATGAGAGATGCGAGGCGTAAAACGGTTTGCAAAAGAGCAAACATTCCTTTGCGCCCCTCTAAATGGCATTCTCGTTGGTTTGGTTTGTGGGTTGCTTGAAAGGCGCCGAGGCCAAGGTGGTGGAGGAAGCAAATGAAATTCCTTGGCGCATATTTCCCATCATTGTCCTCCTGGTGCCTATTCTCTCTATTATAGCATCTTCATCGTCTTTGGCATAGTTGTTGGGAGTGAAGGAACAACCGGGTCTTAGTGTTCTAGTCTTTCGAGGGAAGCATTGTTGATGGGAAAACCCCAGTACACTAAATTGGTTCTCAAATTCTGTTTCGCACCCCCTCCCCCAGTTTCCATCCGTAACCGCTTGCAATGCATAACTTCCGGCGCACCCAGTCGTCGTCATCGTCGTCATCGGGAAGACGACCGAGCGCCATAACAAAATCACATTCCATCACGTTTCGATCATCATTCATTTTTTACACATTTTCCCATCCTGAGAACCACTCAACCTTCGCGTTTTTCTTTTTTTTTATTTCATTATTCCCCATAATGTAGATGCATGGTGGAAAACTGTGAGCTCATTATTTCTTATTTTCATCATCCAACCTGCTTAAAATTGACTAGAAAAAAGAGGGGGGCACGTGGCTTACTGCTAACCACCATTTATAGGATAAACATTAAGCAAGCATGTTTATTACTTTGCACTTTCCACTTTATTATTAATGACGATGGACGATGGATGTAGGCTCTGGGTCGGTGATGACCTTGGAGGGGATTTTTTGCCCTATTCAATTCGATTTAGTAGAACTAACATCGCTTTACGTGTCTTAAATCGGGACGCAGTCAATCAGACATCTAGCTCATGATTCGTATTGTCATTGCTAAATTAGACTATATACATAACCATATGAATAATTCGCCAAACTGGGACTACACCAAAAAGTTCCATACAACATATGAATTTGTCTTACGGTGTACCTACATCCAGTCGAATAGCGACCGCCGAAACTCAGCAAAACTTTTTCCGTTATTTTTTGCTCCTTGGAAATCGGATACAGACTCCCAAGTTCAGAATGGAAGTTTGCCGGCGTGGTCCCTATCCTTGCACTGTGAGTTTCTGGCTCGATGAATGTTTCATAACCCGTTGCCTCCAAAGTCAATTATATTACCGAACTTTCGTCACACACTGGGTTGGGAATGAAATATTTGGATTACATTTCGCTGCAGCAGGGTGGAAACAACGAGTTTTGATTTCCGATGTGCTTTGTTGAATTGAAAGAAAAAAATTAAACAAGTTGTGACAGATGGAAACCGGAAAAAAGAAATTAACGTTGTACACCCACGTTGAAAATCCAACGTGGTGAGGTTCAAAAATTGCGAGATCGGTGAATTTGGTTAAATCTAAATTGTGAAGTGTCCTCAAACATTGCCATGAGTGGAAACTAAGGAGTGTATCGAAAATAAGCTATCCACAAACTTTCTTTCAAATTATGTTGAAAACCGATATTTTATTCATACAAAAAAATTGATTCTTTATTGTACCAGGTTAAACTTGAACATAATGAAGACCGTATGAAATTTAAGTTATTCCTTCACGAATTTTCGAACTTTGGATCGAATGCTCTTCATCATGTTCCGGACAAGTGTTGCATCGCATTTTTTGGACGCTTGAGCCCAATTTTTTTTGAACTCCTGCATGTTCCCAGCTACCTTACCAGTCTTCTTGAAGACCCTCTTCACGATTGCCCAGTAACGTTCGATGGGTCGAAGCTGAGGGCAATTTGGTGGATTGATATTTTTCTCAACGAAATCTATACCCTTTTCCGCACGCCAATTGAGAGTGGTTTTGGCATAGTGAGCCGACGCTAAATCCGGCCAAAACAGTGGAAGTGTATTATGCTTCTTATATAAAGGCAACAATCTCTTCTGGAGACACTCAGATCGATAGATTTCCGCATTTATAGTTCCGGTAGTGTAAAAAATGGATGACTTCAAACCACAGGAACATATTGCTTGCCATACCAGTACCTTTCGACCGAATTTCTCCACTTGAATCGACCTGTCCGCATCGCTCACATCCTCCCCAACGACGGCAGTAAAGTATTGTGGACCTGGAAGGGTTTTTGAGTCCTCCTTTACATAGGTCTCAACGTCCATCAAAACGCATGCATCCGGACGCTGCAAAAGACGCGAATACAATTTCCGGGCCCTTGTTGCTGCTCGCTTCTTCTGTTCTGCACTTTGTTTCGAGATTTTCTGTTTCTTGTAGGTCTTCAGGTGGTTTCGGCTCTTGATACGCTGGATCATTCCGACACTCGTTCCTGCTTTTTTGGCCAAATCACGTATTGACATTGATTTGTTCTTCGTGATTAGAGATACCAATTTCTGCTTCAGTTTTGGGTTGGAAGAACCGGGTTTTCTGCCTCTTCCTGGTAGCTCATCCAAAGAATAGTGTTCCCCAAACTTATTAATGATGGTTTTAACACTCGCATGATGAATTCCAAACTGCTTCGTCAATTTTCGCATAGTAACACCCTTCTCACTTGGCCATGTGTCCAGAACCTTAATTTTCACTTCCTTTTCAATACGTGACATTTTGCAAACGCATAATTTGAACCGCACAAACAAGTAAACAAAAGAAAGCTGACAGTCAAACGCACAGCATGCAGTGTTCAGAGCATAAAAAACCATCACAAATACATGCGTACAACGAAAATGTATGTGGATAGCTTATATTCGATACACTCCTTATTGTGCAGAAGAATCACATTAGGCTTCGTATTGGAACCTATGTTGGAAGGTATGGAGAACAATCAGAGCAAACCCAGGCGACGTTGCCGTTTCACCAAAATAGCTAACACTGACTTCCAACTGTCTCACATCGGACAGCAGTTTATTCAACACCTCTTCGTTGTATGTTTTCAGTTGGCTGGCACGCATGACAGCATTGGGCGGTTTGCCCAAACATCCTCCCTAACCTTGATGCAGTACGCCTCAATCCGTCGGTAATGGGCACATCTTCTGGATCGGCTGTAGATATTCATCTGGTCGACGTCCCGGAGTGACGGTACGGACGACGCCAAAGGAGTCCGAGTGTACCTTAACAACTCGGGCCAGCTCCCACTGACTGCATGGCTGCAGGCTGGCTAAATATTTGCCAAACTTCGATGGTCTGCTTGTGCATCTGCTACCACATGTCCAACCGGTTGGTTGGAATGCGAGACACGTCAGGCTCCGGAATCAAATTCAGTGGTTGACCTCCACTTGTGTTAGAATTGTCAACAGTTCTTCGTAGGTGTTTGCTTCAGAACCGTCGACTGCAAGAAGACTGACACTTTTCACGGCCACTTTTTAAACTCCTCCTAACGAATGCCAAAGCTGTTAAGGAACTCCTCTGCTGAATCGCTTGAGGGCACTGATGAGCATACTGGTTGATAAGTCGCTGGCAACCTTCCGGTGCACTGCCTTTGTAGGCATGCACACAAACACTGAGGTGTGGTGTAGTTCGCATCCACGGGGTGCACCTTGGAAGCGTTAAGTTCCCCCTTGACGGATAAAGGAACCTAACGGCTAAACGAACGAGGGAGGGTGCGCCACACGGCGCATTGGGGTCAATGTCAGTAAGACCCCAATTACGAATTACCATTACGAAACTGGTTGATTTACGGAATCTTTCCACGGTACCACGATTTCGGGCTGGCATCTATGTCGTCTCAGGTGTCGGGTTTCATGCGGCATAGTCTGTCTCCATCCCTTTTAAACCCTGGCAGACTTTCAGTACGTTCCATCTTCACCGACCAGCTTTGCAAGCCAGGCGGGGGTGGGCTCAGATGCCCATCCTGACCTATGCCGATCAGGCTCTGAATGTCAACCCGCGTCAACCTTAGCATGACCTCCCTGCTCGCCTTCAAGCTTGCAACAATGGGATCACTAAGGCGACTAATTCACGTGGATATGGATAGCGGCTAAGGGGGACTCAACAGCATGGAGCTGCAAGCTCCCAATGAAACGATTCAGAGAAAGGAGGCGAACCCGTTCGCAAAAATAGGATTAATAAGATCCCTGCCTGGCAGGAAGGCAGGATCTGGTGGCGCATCGGATACGTGACGGCCTCGGAAGCAGGGGGTCTCTGGTAAAACTGGAGAGGCCATGGTTGGGCCTGGGCTTAAGCGGGCCATGAAGAGAAAGCTAGATACGCTTCCTAAAGTGCTGGTAGTCGCTGAACAACTCAATGCGTTAATCGACTTTATATCGACTTGCAACAACATCAGCAAGGACCTCTATCAAAGCTTGTTGCAGCTTCGTAGGTCTGTTCAGGCGGCATGTAGCGAGAAAGACGAACTGGAAACTAAACTACCAGCCTACCAAAGTGCCAGGGAAATATCAAGGCTAGTAGCAGCGGAAAAAGATCCGCTGCAAGTATACGCATACGGAAGCGCAAGATCGCACCTAACCTACCCTGGTGGCAGAAACATCAAAGCGTGCAAGGCAGTCGCTGAAAAAAGCGGCTGGTGTCTGACGGCCCCATGGGTCCAGAGACATATGCGAGCGTTGTGTCAGTTCCGCACGTCCTGCGGAGCGTGTAGGGAGTGACCCCGGCACCAATGGTGGCAAAAAAGGCAACGGCGGCAAATGCAACAAAGTTGGAAAAAGTGGCAAAGGCGTCAATAGCGCAAAGCTCTACGCGCTAAGGGTGCCACAAGCGATAGGGCCGGTCACAGTATTGAACGGGACAAAAAACCAAGAAACGAGCGATGACCCTTCCAGAGGCAGGGAAACGCCTTGGACCAAGGTCCGGAAAAAGGGAGATGGACCCCGGAAAGAAAAGCGAACCGAAGCCTGGCTCGAAAGCGTAACCGCGGTGAGGCCCTCATCGTTAAGACCGAAGAGTCTAAGTACTTCAAGGTTCTCATGGCGATGCTCGGCGACGCTAGGCTCGCGGATCTGGGCACCGACGTGCGGATCATCCGCCGTACTCACACCGGCAAAACGATCCTAGAGCTTAAGAAGGACATCAAGCTGAAGGGTTCAGCGTACAAAAAGCTGGCCGAACATGCCCTATGGCCATAGGGCAGGTTCGGCCAGGAGTGGAAGTACGTGTCTTAGCCACGCTAGTGACTCTCCAATGTGAAAACTTGGACGATATTACGGAGGCTGGTGAAATCTCCACGGCTATTAAGGCCACAACAGCCATACGGCTCGGAAAGGGTCCACTTGGAACAATACGACTGACAGTTGCCGCCGCAGAGTCGGCCCTAAAAGTGGAAAAACTCAAAGTGGAGTGGTTCGTTTGCCTACTGAGTTTGCACCACCACCCAATGCGTGCTTCAATTGTCTCGAGAGCGGGCATATGTTGTGGGAATGTAAAGGCCCCGATAGAAGCGATCTTTGCGGTAGGTGCTGAGGAAAAGGTTACAAGGTCCGGCACTGCATATGCATGACGTGCTTTGGAAGAGGAGTTCTACTGGATCAGATTTTCTTTGAAGGTGGTGATTAACAGGCCATTGAAAATGAGTTTCTTAAGCTGAGCACGGCAATTATTAGCCAGGGCATCGAGGTGGAAGAATCGGATGTCCTAAAACTTGTTAGAGAAAACTGCTATGTTTAAAACGAGCAGATGTGGGGTTTTCCCTTGCTAAGAAAGTTCATTGCGAACTTTCTACTAATTCCTGTGCTTCTAATGTGCTTTAGAAAGAATATCTTTAGAAAGAAGAATTATTGTAGTGTGCTGTAAAGCTATGTCCATTTAGAATCAGGAATAATAAAAGCATCCGTATCTTGGTAACGGATTGACGTACAAATCAGTTTAATACATCAAAACAAAGGTACAAATAATTTCTCTTTGTTTATAATGAAAATTCGCACATTCTTCTTTATTCCTCCCATCAAACGCTGCACACCTCCGGAGTTAATTTCCTTGGCACATTAGTTCCACATTTTGGTCATCTGAGTAGCGTCCCGAGCCGTTTTTCACTTTCCTTAAGTTTCCGCTTCATTGTTTTCCAAAATCTCTCGATGGACCGTTACTGCGGGCAGTTGGGTGGATTTATGTTTTTATCAATGAAGTCTACGTTATTATCGCGGTACCACTGGATGACTTTCCGGCTGTAGTGGCAGCTCGCCAAATCTGGCCAACGCTTCACGGGACGTTTATGGGCTTTAATGAAAGGTAGAACGCGGTTTTTGAGGCATTCTTCCTTGTACAGCTTCGAGTCCATTCACTTTGGTCTTTGCTCCGCTGCTGCATATCCCTTGCCAACTCATCAGTTTTTTTTTGGCAAATTTGTCCATAAAAGCAAACTTAAACTTTGCAGGAACATCTCCTCGTGCCGTCGCCATGTAGAATTTTCGTCAATCAAGCTGTCCGAAATGCATTTTGACGTAGGTTTCATCGTCGATGTACAGGCATCCTTGGTACTTCGTCAAAACCTGTTGGTACAATTTCCGAGCTCGAGTTTTGGTGACGAAACTTTGCTTCAACGTTCTGTTTGATTGCTTGTTGGCTCGATAAGAACGATATCCTGCTCGCAAACGAATTCTTCGAACGGTACTGCGAGCAGTAGCGTATTTTTGTGCGATTTCATTATCTGAGAGTCCAGGGTTTGCTCTGACGGTTCTCAACACCTTCTGGTTCAGCCTCCGGTCATATGTTTCAACACGAAGCTTACCTTGAGGCACTCGATCTACGCTATTTCATTCCCTGAAACTTTTGAGCACATCATACACGGTTGATTTGGCGATTTTCAACGTTTTTTGCGATGTTTTTATTGCGGACCACGTTGGATTATCAACGTGGGTGTGCAGATTTTTCTTTCTCCTCTCGGCTTCCATCTGGAATAACTTTTGACTCGCTGTACGAAACACCGTGAAATTTCGGAGCTTTATCAGTCAAGGTTGCTTTAGGTGACATGGTACGCAGTGATACTTCCAGAATTTTGTAGTATAATGAAGTCCTGGGTAAAAATAACAATACAATTACAATTTAATTATAAACAATAACAACAAAATGTATGGTCGGCAACATGAATTTTACTGTTCATGTATCAAACAAATCAAGAATTCAAATTGTTATGACAATAGATCTACTATACATCCCATATGCTAGAATTTTCAACAATTGTGGAACAATACAATTAATAGTTACTAGCTCAAATTTGTTCAGAAAAAAAGTGATATTTTTTATTGTTAAGATACATAACAAGCCCCTTATTCTATTGTTGATATCTCATGTTAAAAAGAGTCTATTGTCGAAACAGTTAGTCCTAATGTTATCTTATCGTCGCGAACAATACGATCAATTGTAAATACTATTGATTCTATTGTATGGTCACAATACATTTTATTGTAAACCTATAATAGTTTTTTATTCGGTGTGGCCGAACGGATCTTTGCATTGACGGCCACTTCGGATAGGGAAATAGTCGACTGCATACTATATATTTTCGCCGAAGTGAACTCTGCTACTGGGTTCTCGCACTCCAACCAGAACTCAATACTGAAGCAGGATGATTGGCGTCTTTCGGAGTATGCTATGCTGTTGATATTGGTAGCTGGAAATGACCAAAAGCTGTTGATCAATCCGAATCCACAGTCGGACACCTTTTGCCATGCAAGATCGATGACCTATGCGAAATAAACTGAAGAACGCGCTAAAATGATGTGTAGAGCACTCTATAGTGAGGTTCAGGAGATAAACAGTCGACCTATCGTTATCGATTCATTGGTACATATGTCTACGCAAAATATTTAAGTACATTTCATTAACCATCGTGGACAACCGTAACACATACGTCTGTCCTTTGTGTGTTCCTGGTGCTGATCTGCAAGTTGGGCCTTCTAATTCGCGTTGCGTCACAGAAAAAGGTCGGTAAATAGGGAGACAAATACCTAGCTCAGTCAAATCCACTTGTGAGAGGCAAAGTCCGCGAAATCTCTGATGCGTTAGAAGGAGCATTTAAAATGAACATTAATCGTCCTAAGATTGGAGGAAGCGGCAGTAGTTACAATCGCAACATGGCTCCCCGTCGGCTAAGTGATCCAGACACTTTTGTTCGGATCCTGGAAATCGACAAGGATTTGTGGAGAAAATTCGACTAATTAGTTGCTTGGCACTGTCGTCGAACATATTAGATGCATTAAAGGTTGAAGATCTCTACAACGATATGAAGAATCTTGTGACTAAGGAATGTGATTTTGTGACACGTCTTCCTCCATAGTCATTTGTCGGAATTGATTCAGCGATTAGTAAGTATACAAATTAGAACAGGAAGCAATTTATATAACAAAAGCAATACAAATATCTAATGTATTAGTTGCAATTCCAGCCGTACCCACTTAACTTCATCGAAGAGCAATCAGGAGAACGTTGTCATAAACCCAGGTCTGACCCAAAAATGGCTCACATGGAGGCAACATCAAAACCCCAAAATGTCAAGTCCTCTTAAGAAAGTGAAGGATTTATGCAAAATATGAAATTTTATTTCGGCGAGAAAACAGCCATTCAGAACGCGGACAGCGATACCGATAAATCCGAAGATGCCACTGACTCTGAGTCCGAAACCAGTGATGCCGGTGATTGTTAAATTCAAACAATACACTTTGTAGTTGTCGGCATGAAACCAACACCATTCGATTTCTCAGAATTTTTCACATAAGATATGTCCCTTTTCAAGCAAAAAATTCTGCGACAATTGTAAATATCGGAGTAGAAACTGAAAAACACATATAAAAAGTCATTTTTTGCATGACATAATTAATGGGCGTTCCCTAAGCAAATGGATAACTTCGAATTGTGACGAAATGCAGTGCTCAGAATGATGAAGAGGAATCCGAACCATGTTATCCGCGATTTGGCCAAAAAAGTCAAATCGTTATATTCTTTCGTGCAAAAAATACAGAATTCAGCAGGTGACCAGTGGAGTTATTAGTACACGACACTGAAAAAGTCTGCAAATTGTAGACTAAATACGCGTATCTGTCAAGTTAAGCAATAAAGCTAGTTGGAATTAAATGGAAAATACTAATTTTTCTACTCATTTCTAGTTACTAAAGCTGTTTTGAAATTTTCTATGAGCAAATTTTACACCAAATCAGAAGCAAACGGTATGAAACGAATTGAAATCGATCAATGGCAAGCAAGGGCAAAATTTAGCCACAGATCCTTTAAACTTACACTCAAATCTCGTACCTACTAGCTTCAAAAGAAAGGTGAAACATTTCTTCTGGAAAGCAAATGTTGTTTTGGAATGTCAGTGTTTTGGTTTGTTTCAAACTTTTGGACAAACACTACCTGAATGTTGACAGATTGTGCGATTCGTAGAATTCCAGTGAGACAAAACTATAGTCAAAAGTAATATCCGACCAGTCGAATCAAATTAATCAATCGAAAGTGAAACACAAATTGTCACCTCCGGGACAGAGCAGCGGATATTACTCCCTTGGGAATAATAAACCACCACGCGTCTCCTTCTTTTCCACCTGATTCGAAGAACTCTCACGGTACATAGAACGACTGCACTATCGGTTTTTGCGGTTGAACGGAAACCAATCACTTGGGCTCACAACTTCTTCGGCCGGAATTACTTTAGTTCTCTGTTGATACAAAATGAAAATGTGAGCACAGCTCCGCACCCAACCGGGTTAAATCTCCGTAATTACAATTTTCACCCCAAAACTTAATTACTCAAACACCCGATCGCTTCTACCCCCGTTGCTGCCGTTGTTGGTGGTGATGGCCCCGCATTTGGCACGATCCATATCCGGGCAATTTGCTGCACCTCTCAACCCGTCCGTTGGGGCGGAACAAATTAATTGCAGTGACAAGGAAGGGGGCCTTAAAAATGCCGAGAGGCATATCACTATAAGAAGAATCTGTCTAAGAACAACACGGAGACACTGATGACGATGACGACGGTATTCGGTGGCAAGAATGCAGCTGGCGTGGTACCATTAATTAGACCGAAAAGCCATCCATCAATTTAAATATCCAACTTGGCTTGTGCTAAGTTTTCCCACCCCTGGTTCCCACTTTATGCTGCCGTTCGAGGAAGGGTGGCTGCTAGGTTGATGAGGTGTTTACGAAGAGTGGGGCTGTTTGGGAAACTCACTGAAACATGATACATCATGGTGGTGGTGGGTGACACCGGCGATGAAGAGAACTGCTCCAACAAGCACTATCTGCCGGGGATGCCACTGCATTTGCCACTTGATGGAAGACATGTTCACCAGTAAAAAAAACTTTTTTCTAATTAATTCATGAATTATGAATTTTTCTTCGGGACTTTTAACTTTTTTTTCTCTCTCTTTCTGACTGAAACTTGTCCCACGTCACGTTCGCGTAAGGGTCTGTGGCCCTACACTTGACTTGACACAAGTTGTTGTTCGCGCGCGCAATTTTTTTTCCTCCCTCTAACCGGCTTGCCCTGCTCGCGGGCTCAGCGAACAAGTGCAACTGCAACAACGCATGGGAGACTTTCTTCCGCTCGCTCGATTTTGAGGTTTTTCCATCCAGGAGACCCGTTCCGTTCGGTTCTACGGTTACCGGCAAACTGAAGGAGTATCACACTTTTCGATCTAATTTATTCGCAAATTCTTTATGCTCTTTTTCCCTTTCCTGGCTTATCACACACCGGAGGTATCATCGTATCGCCACCAAGCCAAGGGAAGCGGATGCTCTCTGCTGGGTGGCTGGTTGGGTGCGGGGGTGTGGGGATGCGATACTTCTATAAACTACCTCCAGGTAGGGTTTCCAGCCAGGCGAGATGGGATCGTGGGGATTAACACTTCAAACTTTGTTTTGATTGGTGTCTGTTACTACCGTAGGATGGGGCGGAGTTGCACTCTGAGGCAATTATTTTCCGATGCTTTTAAAGAACGAAAGGAAATCAACCGAATTTGCTGCCGAATGCTATTAAGCCGCATAGGTCATTAGGCCGAATCGGTCACTAATTTGACTGAATGACTGATACTTCATTTGTTTGGTTGTTTGTTTGTTTGTTTGTTTGTTTGTTTGTTTGTTTGTTTGTTTGTTTGTTTGTTTGTTTAATTGTTTGTTTGCTTGGAATCGCTCTCTGTTCAAAGATGATAAAAAAACTTCAACGCGCATGTTAGCAGATTTAACGTTTTGAAATAAAAAAGTACGGCTTAGGAGAGCTGGCCCTGAGAAGGGACGTTTGGTTTGGAATGTTGGTATGCTGAAAGGGTTACGATTGTGCTGGCTGTAGAGATTGTGTGAATATGATCGTCCAGCTTGTTCATGATCTGTTTGGGAATTCAAAGTCAATAAAATAATTATATTTTTGATAGTTTACAGTCACAAAAAACTTCAACTGATTTAAGCAAAAACTGTTTCAGTTATTTTCAAATTTTCATTTGACGCCTACCCTTGTCGTAAGGCATAGTTTGATCAAAATAGCGTAATTCTCCTCCTTTTAGCGTTTCGAGCTTATTGCGTTTACAATTACCTTATTGCTTGCTCTTAACTTAGTGTTCAAAATGCACTTCCGCAGTTATTAATTGAGCTTTCGATGCAGGTACAATTTTGCATTAGTATGATTACCCAAGTAGCACACTGTGGTCAGAATTAGTTGTAGTTACTTGATTATGACTAAGCAAGTCATATGTATGTTATCTCAACTGAATGTCAACAAGTGTGCTACTAGGGTATGTGGGAGGTACAACCATACTCTATGTACAGGGAATCGAGAGACCAGGAATCGAACCCAGTCCCCTCCAGCATGGTGTTGCGTTGTAGCTACGCATTTCCCGACTGAGCTAAGGGAGGACCGCGTTGGTGTCATCCTAATAGATCGCTAGATCTGCATTAGATAGTCAGCAAGTTAGAAAATTCTATTGTAAACTCTTTCGGAAGCATTTGGTGGCCTTGAAGACGGTCGTTTGGTTTAAATTATGATACGGCCTCGCGTTGGAGGACCTTCCCCAGCGTTCTTACCAGTGCTTTGCAAAGGATTACTGACTGCTTTCAATTTCACCCGATAGCCAAGAGCTCGCCCGGCATCGGTACATGGTCGTATCGAAGGATTTGATACGCGGGAAAATTTCGATTGATGTTAACATCTTGAAAATCTATTGAGCATTTATTAAGCTATAAGCGTTTAATTTGTAACGATATTTCGTGATGGTCACTTATATTTAGATTTTAAATTGACACGCTACCCTTGCCGTAAGACGTAACGTTTGCATTAAAAAAATTGGACAAAAATTGCCACGCACTCACGAAACTACCCATGCAGCATCAATCATAGTAACCCACGAGTCAGCAAACAAAATTCGACAGATTGAACTCTAACCGTGATGGCAAAAACAGTGAAGCAACTCCGTTCAGAAGTGTGCGCGTTCAAAGAACGACACACCGCCGCGTCAAAAACGGACATCGTGCGGCACTTTGTGGACGCCGGATACGCCCGTTCCGACATCTACAACATCTTGGCACTATTAAACAACAATCAGAGCATCGAAAAAAGCCTGGTTCCGACCCTGATCGTCGAAGGCCGTGGGAAAAGTGGCTACATCGCTACGTGCACTTGGCCGGGAGGTCGGTTCAAGGGACCAAACAGTGAAAAAAGAAACCTTGCGAACATGAACATACATGTCAGGAAGTGGAAGTCGCGTCCACTGGTTTCGGAGCTGCTGGCAATGACGCAGCGGCAGCGGCTTAATAAGATGTGATATTCCCGGCGAATCACGACGTGGCGGTGGTGATGGACGACGAGTCCTATCTCACCCTGCATGGCAATGACTGGCAGGGCACTTCGTATTTTACTTCCCCCACGAAGGAAGTGAGCTCCGAGGTGAAGTTCATTTCACATACCATGTTCCCCAAGAAGGTGCTGCTGTGGCTGACAAGCAGCGAAAAAGAGTTGTCAAATCCACTCTTCTTTCGCTCCGGACTGGCCGTGAACGGGAAAATTTATAGTACGAAATGCCTGCCGGAAGTTGCGTCGTTCAACAAGAAATACTATATAGGCGAAGACGCGGTGTTCTGGCCGGATCTGGCGTCTGCCCAGTACTTGAAGCGATCGTTGGAGGACATGGAGCGGCTGAATATCGATGTGGTTCTCAAGTCGACAAATCCGCTCAACGTCCTCCAGAGCTGCGTCCCATCGAGAATTTCTGGGCCAACCTAAAGCGTAAGATCTACTCCAACAATTTTGTCGCGAAAACTGAGGAGGAATTGATAAATAAAACGAAGAAAGAACTCAAAAACATGCCTACACGCATGTTTTCGTCAACCATGGTCGGTCATCCAGCACCGTAAAAGGAACATTTCTTTTGAAAACTCATTACTTTTTTGTCCCAAAAATAACGAGAACACCTAAGTTCAATATTTAAAAAAGGTGTTCATGTTTTCCATGGAAGTTCGATTATTTCAAGTCTCAAAGATATTTGTTTATTAATTTTATTTATTTTCTGATGGAGGGAAAAGTCCGTTTTAGGGGAACTTAAGTCTTTTTCTCTAAAAATATTAGCATTATTAGCATTGACGTTTGCACACCTTGTAGATGGAGCTACGATGAGGAATAATCTGCTAAAGACATTGCATATCACCATGAAACGGAACCAGATATTGATACGTTTCTTCACGCAATAATCTCCACGAAGAGACTCCTCGATCGCTCTACTGGGTACGTGCATGCAACCGTTGGAGGATAGGGAGGATTTGGTATCTACCTTAAGAAGATACGGGGAACTCACATCAAATCGCCCTTCTTCACTAGATCAAGATCAAAGGAGAGGTGAAATGAGTATTCGTCGAGAATACCCAGACTGCCCTGTTTAGTGTGCAGGTACCAAAAATATGTTTAAAACGGTCGTTGGGAGCGTCTAGTCAAAGAACGTTAAGTGATGCTCCATTTCTCTTCAAATGGTTGGGACGTTTGCATTAGCTATAGTCCTAGCCCGATATGGCTTATGGTTAAAGCGTCACTTCTCGCTCACTGAAAAGAGAAGGATGCCCTAGATTATAGGAACGGTGAGCGAAAACATGTGAAATTTCTTTGGTTGCAGCAACAAAGGTTTACCAAGTTAGTTTTTTACAGGATTGAAAATGTAAATTCACGTCACATTATTACTCTAAACTATCCCTGTTGCTAATTTGTTTCTGAGAATTAGCAGTGAATTTTATGATAAAGAGTTTCAATGATATAGAATAAGCAGTATATTAAGGTAAATCACTGCTCCATGTATCTTTTCCTATCTTTTATCTCTCTCTCGCAAACTCACCTTGCCATTTCAAATTGATCAATCTCGATTGTTGGAAATGAACTCCATCAAATTGCTCACAGCAAGTAAGCATACAAACTGATGTGATTAAATTTTCGATATCTAGTACAGATACGGGGGTGAGATGCGAACTCGTGACTTTGGCGTAAGAGGTATGGATGCTAACCACTACGCCGGGGTCGCCCCCACGAACCAACTTGATAATTATCAGCTAATGCAGAGTACGGATTCCGTTTTACGTAATTAGTAAAATAATAAACCTCGCACATACAGGGTGTCTGCAAAATATCCATACAGACTTTGTCGGCATGCCTCAACACAACCAAGCGGATTAAACTAAGCATACCTACATTGTTTACCAACTTAACCCATTGTCTTTATACGCAGTAAGTTTGGTACAGTTATGATTTCTAATTCATTCTAAATGAAGCCGAATGAGTTGCGCGCAGGTGCAATCGAACTTTTTCGAAATGGAAAAACTGTTTCAGTGATAGCAAAGACCCTAAATATGTCAAAATCTACAGTGAGTGACGCAATAAAACGATAACAACAGCTTGAAACGTTAGATGACTGCGTAGGGAGAGGAAAAAAGCCCACCGTTCGGACTCCCCAAATGCGCGAGATTATTCGGCGACGAATCAAGCGAAATTCTTCGATTTCCAATTTGGTGAAATCACTGAAAATTTCAAAATCTCCTGTTGGAGCCATAGTTAACGATGATCTCAAACTTCAGTCATATAAACTGTGAGAAGAATCACTACTTAAATGACACCATGAGCGCAAACCAGTTGAGAAAAGCTAAGGTACTCCTGAGCAGCTTATCCGAGGACCGCTATCGGTGCACCGATGAAAAAGTTTTCACTATCGAGCAGCATCACAACCACCAAAAAGATCGGCAGTTGCTTCCTGCTGCTTCCAAAAATCGTGGAAGTATTTCAAGGAGTCATCCTTTCGCTTCTGTCATAGTTTGCATTTGTTGTACGGATAATATTTGGACTACCTGTACAAAAGAAAGAGCTTACCCAGATTTCAAAGACGTCTCGAGCCGTAGCCTCAGCGACTATTATCCAAAATCGGTCCGATCGTCTTGCCCATTGAGCAAGATCTGCGCTTACCAATACTTGCAGAATCGTTTGAAGACCACCAATCCACAGACACGAGAAAATTGGCCACGTTTTACTTCGAGCTGCGCACACTACGATCACAGAGAACAGAGATTGATGTCCATATACCCTTTCTAAAAAAACGTGTGTAAAATTAAATATGGGCAGCCGGTATAAAAAGCAAATGCAGAGAAAAACAAACAAAAATTTTCAGGTTATGTGCTAGGCTATTTATTGATAAACATTAATATGACAGTTATCGCACAACTGCAGCGCCGCCTACCAGGAGCATAACGACATACATTCGAAATGTCGGTTTAAAGTTTTACACAAGTAGCAGACCGAAGATGATCGTCTGTTCTCTGTGCTACGATCAACTTAAGCTTTTTTTCTAAAATGAGTTTTATGCCCATATTTAGGTATGAACAGATTACAATCCAAATGAAACAATTCACCCTTAAAACTAACTTAAAGTATTCTGATTCTATATCCTATCAAATAACTTTACTAACCTATTGAAGCAATTCAATAACAATAAACCTACTTTTATTGCAAGAACGCGACAAGTGAAATTCGAAGACAGAATAACAGAGTCAATCTAAAGCCTGTCCACGTAAAATTTCGGACACTTTTCTTTCAGTGTAGATATTGAATTATTCCACAAATCGCTGAAATGTTTCATTTATATGACAGCTGAAACTCTCCACTTCATTTCGTGATACAACATGTTTACATTCTTGTAACATTCAGTAAAATGGCGTCGAATCAAGTGGAAGTGCGAAAACGCATTTTGAACGAACGGCAGCATAATCCGAATTTATCGGTACGCGGTTTTGCTAAGAAAGTAAAACTACTGGAAAATACCGTGTTTTGTGTTTGCAAATCATTTGACCATCGCTTCACTGTGGATTGAAAAGTTGGAAGTGAAGCAAATCGATAGGTACACAGAAAATAATAATAAATTTTAATAGGCTCGTAAACTTACCCCCCGTTTAATTTCTAGCCAAAGGAAGCGTAAACAATGAAATTGTTTGCAATCTTTCATTCGCCAAACAACAGTGCTTACAATCTTTCATACAACAGACTAGATTCAGGCGTTATCTGGCTTATATGTACATGAAATATCCCATTAATTGCTGCCAAATCTTGCGTTCCCTTTACGCGCATTAGATAACGCAGAAAATTACATGTTTTTTTTTTTCAAACTGTGTTTGCTCCCGACAAATGAACAAGACGGTGGTAGCCATTATTGAGAAAAATCCCAATCTTTCTGTGCAAAATGTGACTTGCAAAGTTGGGAAATCAAAATTATTCGCACAAATTGAAGCAAAGGTAAGGACTGAAGGCGAACAAAGTGAAAAAGGTGCACAACCGTGATGAAAAGCATTCCACTGCAAACAGTCGTACTAAAGAGCTTTACACCAATTTTGCAAACATTTTCCTGTACTGTGTTTTGTGTTTGCATTTGACCAGCGCTTGGTTGTGAATCGAAAGGTTGGAAGTGGAACTAATCGAACAGTTTGCTCCCGACGAATGGACATTATTAAAATGGCTACCACCTTCGTGTCCCAATCTTTCAGTGCGATGTGTGGCTCGCAAAGCTGGGAAGTTAAAATCATACGTACAAAAAGTGGAGCAGAGGCAAGGGCTGAAAGCGAACAAAGTAAAAAAGGTGCCCAAATGTGATGACAAGAAAAATTTCACTGCAAAAAGTTGTGCTAAGGAGCTGTGCATCAATTTTTTGCAAACCTTTCCTTGTATCATAATGGACGAGGAAACATACGTTCTCGAAGACTTTAATCAGTACTCGGGTCTGGTTTCTTAAACCGCAATGCAAAGGAACGCCGTTGCCGAGTATTTCCGGACATAGAAGGCGTCCAAATTCCCGATTTGACAGGCCATATTTAGTTGAGGTCAAAAATCTAAAAGTTTCGTCGCTACTGGCACTATCAATAAGGATGTGTACGAGAAAGAATGTCTGCAAAAGCGATTGCTACCGTTTATCAGAAACCTCTCTAGCTCTGTTTTGGCCAGACACTCGGCACTTGGACCAGCAATCACTGGGATGTTGGATACCAAGGTTGGGTGACGTCAGGGTACCTTTTGGTAAACGATAACTGTTTAGTGAAACATTTTGATATTAGTAGGGATTGCCGAATTGAACCAATCTATACCAACAGTATGGATGCTATTGGTGCCACTCACGAAGTATGATGGTGGTTTTTCATTAGGGAAACAATTTAATTATTGCTAACGCTTGAAATTTTGGATCAATTTATACCAACAGCAGTTAACTTGTTCCAGGACATGGTGGCCCGGCGAGTATGACGAGCGAATTATATGATTCAAAATTAATTTTGACCCCCACCATTGGTGCACCAAACCCGAAGGAACACCGCATCTCACCGGGAAGCAGCTTTATTGTTTTCTTTTTTCTGTGCTCACTCGATTACTCGGGCCACCGAAACAATGGATAACGCAATTGAAATATAACGCTCGTACATCTGAAGTCAAACCTTGATCTTTATTCTTTTCTTTTATACACGATCATAAAAAAAGGTAATAAACATATCGAATGATTCTTCATCTTCTTCATGATTTACAGCTTATCGATGACATTTATAACATCTGTCTGAAGGGCTAACTTCTCAACTTACACTGAGCTAAAACCGTATGTAACACCAATATGCCGGATAACAAAATAGTGCGCAACAAATCATCGCAGTACCGTTCACCTAATGATTTCATTTCACCCAATGATTTCAAATCTTGTCCTGTTCTTGTTTTATAAATGTATGGAACCATGTTTTAAGAACAATAATTAATTATTATTCACTTGCACAAAAGTATTTTTAGCTCGATCGTTAGTCAGAGTGATACGAGAGATCCAAACCGCTCCGAACTTGACATGTTCCGCAATACGTTTTAAATACATTTATAAAACAATCAATTATAAATCATTCTAATAAGATGTTTTGTGTGTTACTTAGGTTGTTGGGGTAGAAGACGAAGGGCAGAAAGGCGTGCGGCGATCACCTCATTCAACCCATGGAGCAGCTCACGACGTCTCTGATATTATGTGCTGGACTGTGCAGTTGAGCAGACATCCTGTGCATTCGAAGAACTACATACAGTAGCTACAGAGAAATTTTGGAAGAACAGTGGTGTTAAGCGATGGAGAAGAAGCTCCATGCCAATAAGTGCAGCAAAACTTTGGAGCTCGTGCGCCCACCCGAAGGCCGGAAAATCATTGCATCAAAATGGGTGTTCAAACTCGAATCTACTACACTTTGATTATTGTTTTTTGTACTCTCCCAAGATCGTTTCTCCGATCTATAATGAAATTTGGCAGAAGCAGAAAATTTTCCATGAGAGGCTCTAGACAGTAGTGGACAGTAATTTTTTTGCTAGAACGAAGAGAAATTTAAGAGAAAGTATTGATAGTTCCGTTTAGCGTAACGGCAGGCTTTGAAATTGAAAGATGCAAGTTGAAAACGAGTGGAGAGCATTTGAACGGTACTTCCGATCGGGCACATAATCTTTTACCAAGCTACCCCTTGCCTACCCTGCACTGAGTAGTTTAGTAAAAAAATATGTGCCCGATTGGAACTACCGTTACTGTTATGATTGTTTGGACAGATCTAGTACCTTGTCTTTATTCCAAGGCCATTATGGAGTGGCATAAGCTAAATGGAGTCTGCCGAAGAATTTCAATGCCCTAAAAACACCAGAGTTACGGTTGATCAAAAGCTACTGGGCTAACATCAACTCAAGCGTGTACAAAACCTTATCGTTGTAGTTAGAAAGAAAGTTTAGGCATTTGGATTAGGTTAAGAAGTAGAGTCGAATAAAGGTACGTAGATAAGATATTGATTTTTTTTATTTCTTAAACATTTCTTGTTTCCTAGACGACGAAGGGGCTTATTTTTGGTGAATAATTCTAATTGAGTGAAAACGACGGAAAATTTACCCGCCCAGGCTGAACATCTCAATAATAAAGCCACTCAAAAAATACTATAAACAGTGAGTCGATCATTATTGCGATCCTTTGAAAGTTGCGTAATTTTGTTCATACTTGACCGAAATCCTAACATATTGGGGTCAATTCTGACCCATGGCGCAACTTCAAAGTACGACCCGTAACGCTGGTAGATCACCTTTTCGTGGTGCGTTACGGGGTATCAGATCTACCACTGAAACCCTAGTCCGAATTAATTCAAACTAGGGAACATATTTGTTATTTGTAGTCAAAGGAACTTATTTTAGTTCTTATTATATTTTATGTCTTATGAAAAGTGACAATACTCGTTTTGCAATTGTGCGAGGATGAGCTTAGAATAAGTAAAACAGGGATAGTCTTCATTTATGTGAATTATCATTGTCTATTTGATGTTCTATAGTTTGAATTGGTTATGACTAGGGTTCTGATGCATGGTCAGTATCGGAGTCATAGTTTGTTTTCTTTGCAATGAATCTGATTTTGACTGATAAAGGGGCGCGCCTTTGAAGAGTGCTCTCACTCCTCAAAGGGTTTAAATAGCGGAAACTTTCAATAAAATTTGATTCATTGCCAACAAAACAAACAATGACAACTGTAACAACACCGAATACCTCATCATTTCTCAATAGTGATGAGGTAAATCGACATGCACTAAACAAAGGACACGGGATATACTACAATAGATCAAATTACTGGTCTCAGTGGTTTATGTCCCGAACAGAGGAAAAAAAAACTTCAAAGTACGCTGTCCTTTTCATTAATAACCAATTGGACTGAAATTTTCTGACTTTTGTTATTTACGGAATTCTTCATTTCTACATAAAAATATCTTTTTTCAAATCAATTTATGGTGGTTGTAAAAAACATGTGACACATAAGACATTAGGGTCAATATTTACCCGGATTTCCACACTTCGTAGAGTTTCGAAATTTTAACTTAAAGTTTGTGTTTATGCACCATTTGAAAGGTCTTTTGAAAGTTTTAGTTTGGTTGTGTTAACATAAATGCATATTAAACATTCCAGACTCATTGTAGAGAATTGGCGTCTTGAGCAAAGTTTCACAGTGTGTAACGAATCGTTTCTTAATATTATCATATAAGTTCCAAATCATGATTTAGAGATGGCGCTACAGTCTATTTTTGTCAAATGAAGCTTTATAGAGCTGCCGTCTTCAGCAAAGTTGTTGAGAATGTAAAATGACGATATTTGAAATAATCACATTAGTTCCAGATCCTACTTCAGAGATGGCGCTGCAGTCTATCTTTACCAAATGAAGCTCTGCAGAGTTGCCATCTTCGGTAAAGCTTCTCGTGCCACTAGATCTAGATCTTGCCACTAAGATAGCGCTGCAGGCTATCTTTGCTAAATGATGGTCTAGAGAGATGCCGGCTATTTTTTTTAGTATGTCATTTTTCGTCACACATCTAAGTTAGAACAAAACTTTGTGTACAAATTCGAATCAAAATACGTGCCACTTGATGTTGCTACTTGTGTTGTTTCTCTAAAGTGACCGCTAAATTTCTTACACATTTTCCAAATTCGAGATAGATGTCCGTCTCTATAGTTTTAATGGCGTTGCAATCTATCTTTGCCAAATAAAGCTTTAGAGGCTGCCGCATTCGGCAAAGTTCATCAGTATCTAAGATGCAATTATCAGACCATAAACTGTGCTAAGGGTTTATGAATCGAAATATATTAAAAAAAGCAGAGTTTCAAATATCCATCGCTCAAGAACGAAGCATCGTAGAATAAATTTTGCCAATAGTAAGGGACTTTTCTCGAAAGTCTAAACAAAAATTAATTAAAAAAAAAATTCAAAGTGGAGGAAAACTCCAAAAAAAGTCAGAAAAAAAGTCACCTTAATCATGTAATTTAAAACAATTGAAATAATGAGGAAGTGAAGAAAAAAACTGCGAAAAACGTATCAAAACGACCTTATAGGGTCTAATGGAAGACGTCAATTGCGAATATTGAGCATTTCACACATCCTAAAATTTGATTTCAACTCGTCCCAAAGTTTCCATTTTTAACCATCCTTAAATTTGACAGACGAA
>JASCZW010011009.1:0-33778 GCA_034211315.2 Aedes japonicus | reverse complement strand
TTTAGCGATATGTGCATATTTTCATTGTACGTGTAGTCATCTGGAAATTTGACGGATGGATCGTTACGCTATAACATGGAAGCAAAACAAGAGCTGACGAATTCACATTGAAGAAATTTAAACCATGTAGAGATCATGAGACAGCTGCATCAAACTTCGAAATATTGTTTTGTTTCAGTCGATTTACAAAAAACACACTTTAATATTTTGGTATTACATAACATTAAGTTGCACACAACATTTAGTTAATTTTAAACAAAATTATTCTACTTCTTCGAAATAATGCAGATCAAAAATACACAACTCTCTCCCAGTCCCATCCACTTTGCAGAAGCTTACTGAACTTTTCTTTCTTCCCCATTATCACCCTTCGGTTACAAATAGATAGATAATGTCTCTACGAGAAAATTATATTTTTGAGGACATTTGATATTTTGTGCTAAACAAATGCCTACCATTTTCAAATTTTAAATGGTATCAGGCATTAATTTCGGGCTACAAATCCACTAGGTAGTAACTACCTGGTTGATCGATCCTTTTCAAACTTTCAGACAATAAAATATAACCACATTAGTAAGCTTTTGGCTTATCTATTTCATTCAACTTTCTATACTATCGCTGTACGCTCGCACCTTACGCCAAACTCCACTCATCGGTATCCAGTGGAATCATCTGGCTGCAGCTTCTTCTGTACAGGAAACCCACTTTTTCTTCATGCGTCTTCCTGAGTTTGACCTTCTGGGATGCTTCCAGTAGTACCTGCTTCATATTTTTAGTCAGTATTTTGCAATGGTTGAAGCCGCCGGAAGTCCGCCTTCGACGCAAGTCTCATCAATGAGGCTTCGTCAGCATCTAGGTGTACAGGTTTGACTTTCCCACCGTGTTTTGCCGTTCGTCACGATTTGGAGCCCTCCTGCACTTCGTACGTATGCAGTCCTTCCCGGTCCTTGGCTCTCTGAGCGAAAGACTTGGAAAGATTCAACTTTTGGCCACATCCCTGACCCGATTCATTGAGATTCCGTTTAAATGCTTTCACGACACGCTTGTGATCCTGATCAATAATAGAACATCCATTCGGATCGCTTTCCTCCTTCCGTTCGATGATCAGAGTTTCGTAGTAACGTTTAATCACACGACTCACCGTTGACTGCACGATTTCGAGTTGTCTTGTATGTCCCGATGTGAGAATTGAGGGTTTTACAGGTGCTTGCGAAAAATCCATTGGCAACGTTTGCTTTTCCGTGATGCAATTTGATGTGATGTGTGACCCTTCACTTCGAATTTATCATAATTATATTTTATAAGTATTTCAATGCTCTAATTTCAATTCACGGTTCGAATGTTTTGAAAAACCACTTAAAACGTAGACTTGTGCTGGCGTGGAAAAAAAATCCAACTTAAGGGTGTATTTATTCATTTTGCGTGAGCCACTGTCGTTGATATGAGGGCAAATTCAGTGGACGCAACCCTGGTAAAATACGCTCATCCTAAAGCACTACATTAACTATACTGCAAACAACCGCTCTCCATTGCTTGCAACATTAAAAATTCAGTCTATAACGATATTATTATTATTATTATTATTAATTCAAAGTGATTACCATGTAGAAATTAACAGGAAAACATGGCAACTTGTGCAAAGACCGTGAGTTCCAATGTAGTATCTATCGACAGCAATCTCTCACTCCTCTCGCCACAATCTTTTAGGTGCGGCCAAACAGTGCTCTGGCTCTGCACTTTGAATTTAGAGTGTGCCCCCGCCTGCCCGCGCCGCTAAATGCGCACAGGAGGATTCGCCATGCCGGAGAGTTGAAGGAGGTGTTGGCAATATCATGATTTATGAATATCTCTAATCGATCAGCAACGCGGCGACGGTCGTGAGGAAATCTTCGGCCTTCGCGTGTATTGCCCCAAGTCTGGGACTGTGCAGTGTATTGCCATTCATGGTGGCGTTTGAATGAGAGAGATAGAGATAACTCATGGAGCTCGCCGTCATCTTCCTCTGTCTATATAGAGGTCTACTAGAGGACGATGCGACGTGTGTGTTGTGGGCACTTTTTGCAAACCTAAAAACCCTACAAGGCATGATCGAAATGTTCAACAACAGAAGGCAACAGTGGGAGGGACAGGGAAGGCGGCCCGCAAGAAACGTGGGTCGTATAATTCACAGCGCTTTTGCCTGCTAGCTAGGGGACAAGAGTGCTGGTGGGAGCGACGATACAAGAAGGAAACTTTGTCGGCGCAATTGCATCAGTGAGGTAGCTAGGATGAAACTCAATTATGATCTCCTATCGAACAACTCCACCACCGCCACTCGAAATGGAAAGTCACAAACTACGCTAGATATTTCGATGCAAACTTTCGTGGAGAAAGGCTTCGCTCGCAGATTAGCGTCAGAGCAAACGTTCGAAAAGTTAAAATCGGATTAACCAATTGAGACGAATCTTGGAACAGCGTTGCATGCATTTAATTAATTTGACACCTAATGCGATTCAACACAATTTCACATTCGAAGAAAAAGTGCTCCATTTCCATCTTGAATTGCAACGACGTTGCACTTTTCACACCTTGGGTTGCAATGATCAAGCATTCCACAGCAGCGTCGGTCAATTTGCCACGCCAACAACGAACGGGTGCAAGTGCAGAAAGATTCCACACCCGCAAGGTCATTTAAGCAACTTTCTGTCACATTCCGATGTACACCCGCAGAAGGGAAAAGTTAATTTCAAATTCCTTTCAGTCGAACTGTGGAATAACTGAATCCTGCTGAGCAGGCAGCGTAATTATTTCCAATTTGAAGATTTTCTTTCTGCTAAAGTTTGAAGGTGGCACTCGTTTGGAATAACAACCGGTGGGTAAGTAGGTATGCTTGAGCTGCTGCTTTCGAGGGAAAAGTTCTCCGGGGTGCACTCTTTATCACTCGTGTGACTTAATATCTCTGCACCTACGTGCCTAGACGTGTCACAGCAAAATGCACAAAGTTGCAGCAGCATTTATGCACTGCACACACGTCTGAAGAGCACGAACGAATATGGCATTGACTTCACTTTTCAGTGCCATGTCAAGCTATTTTTAGCAAATGTAAACAATTCATTCTTGGTTGCGGGGTTTTGCTGCTCCTTCCACAACTATCACGACGGGTTTCAGGTTCTACACATTGTACACACCTCGTCCTATATATGCATGGGAAGGTTATGTGTATTTAAACGTCGCTTGTCGTTTTCGTCACTGTAATTTCCCTCTGTTGTTCGTACGCTGTGTTGTGCTGGGCTTTGTGAAATGTACTTTGATGTTGTAGATTTTTTTTTGCTCCATTCCGCCGTGGAGTTACATCGTTGGTAGAAAAAATGCTGATATGGGGGTAGATATCAGTTATATCCGTACTGCAAGTGGAACTCGTTGGAGAAAACAATTTGAGAAACATTTGAATTATTTCATATTCATTTGAATATTTACTTAAAAATTTCAAAATATCCAACGCTACTGGATGTAACAATTTTTGTATAGACAATACGTAAGGTCGGTCAACAACGATTAGATCGATAAATTTGATCGTTCGTATTACTACTGACACTCTGAACCTAGTCTATTTAATTTGCCTGTAGAACGCCAGTTTGACTGTTCTTCGCTTCTCACATTTTTTTTCTTCGGGTTCCACTTGCCGAAGACCCAATATTTCTAATGGCAGAATGCCATATCCGGCCCAAACAGCATGGAATAATTCGACAAAGATTTTTCATTGGGGCCTAACTGGTAAACGTAAACTATGGCTTTATCCACGAATTTCTCGTCATTTAAAATTCGCCTAATCAATCCACCAGGTTAATTCGAAGAGGAAAAGTGGAGGCTTACATGGGTATTTACGTAAGAAGCCATTGTTTACGTTTGTCAGTTAGACCCTAATGAAAAATCCTCGTCGAATTTGCGTAGACAGTCTTTATTGTTTATTGTGAAGTGAACTACAATTTAATATAGTAAAGTAACTGCCTGTAGCACTGGAATGATTTAATTAAAAGAAACGTTTCATCATGTTCCTGTCTGAAAGGGCCAAAAATGTATTGTGGGCCCGTCAGCCGTTACACTTACGCGCAACCCAAAGCTACAGGGGTCTGGAGAGAATCTCCTTCCAGAAATAAGTTCGGAGAAACCACACCAAAACCGAGCCTTCGCCTAGTTAGAATTCCAACTAAATAGGGAGAAGAGCCCGCCTTTTATTCACGAAATGCCTTTTACTCACGAACAAGAGGGAATTTGCAGTCGCACTCTTCCTATCCAAATCGCCTCAATCGGATGCTCTGATGAATGTTTATCTACAGTGTGCCTCACAATAGTTGTCACCTTTTTTCAGTCTTGGCTTATTTCAGCTGGGTAATTTTAACAGAGGAATTGATTATACGCGTTTTGAGTGTATTCTTTTGACAGCTTATCGCTGAAGATAAATAAGCGATTCCGTTTGTTTATATTTATGAGCCATACGGGAGCAAGTTTTAAAATTACATTTGCAAAAGCTTGGACCCTGTCAGACATTCAACAGCCTTAAGTAGTTCGGAGTGAGTAGGCGTATGTTTTTCGTACCTTGAAGCGGTTCAAGGAAACTGGAAATGTCCATATTCAACACAAAGGAGGTGCCAGAACGAAGAAAAAGATCGAATGTGTGAGGGAACGAATAAAACGTAATCCGGCCGTTTTTGCAAACAATTTCAAATGTATCCTGCTTCAAAGAACAGGCTCTTCAGACATGATTTGGAATGCAAACCGAAGAAGAAACAACGGGTTCACGGGTTAACGGAGCGTCAGAAGCAAGCCATGCTCCCAAGAAGCAGATATCTTTTGGTTCGGCACGCGAGACTGCGAGATTTTATTTTCGGATGGAAAGCTCTTCCTCCGTCAGGACAGTCATAATCAACTAAATGGTCTTGTGTATGGCAAAAGTCTTGTCAATATTCCAAGAGATAAACTAGCTGTAGAACGCTATCAGAATGTACCGAAAATCATGGCATGGGGCGCCGTTTCACGAAAAGGAAAACTTCCTCTTCTTTTCATAGAACCTAACGTAAAAATCAACACTGAATCAAGCTGGTTTTGAAGAGCCATCTGCTTCCTCATACTTCAAAGCTGTTTGGGAATACACCCAATTGTTTCCAACAGGACTCAGCTCCAGCTCACAAGGCAAAGCAGACACAAGCGTGGTGCACGGAAAATTTGACCGATTTCATCACAAGCGAAGAATGGCCTGCATCTTCACCAGATCTCAACCCACTTGACTACTATGTTTGGGGTTATATGCTTCAACATATATGCCATTCAAAAGGACTTACTTTAAATCGATTCAAGAAACATTTGGTTGATATTTGGGATAAAATTCCTCAGCAAATCGTGCGTGCCAGCTGCGATGGGTTTACAAAGCATTTGCGCAAAGTTATCAAGGAAACGGGTCGAGAGATTCGAATTGAATTAATATGGTTCATTCCTATAACATGTATCTTTGAAATGTAAAATAATAGCTAAGATTTGGTTGATTTGTTTTGCTGTAATTCCATTTTGTTTTAGTGACGCCTATTGTGGTACATCCTGTAGACAGTCGTTTACATAAACTTCCTGGTCCCGGTCTTAATGTAAAAGTCGATTTGAAGCCACAGCTACCGAGAGACACACCAGATATTAATTAGCAAACTTCAGTTGTTCCATATGCCTTATAATCGCCGCCATCATTCCACTTCTGGTTACTGTATCAAACTCTTGTCCTGGAACGTGCAAAGCTTTGAGTGCTTTCGAGATTAACATATGTAACATAAGTCCTGGGAAAAATTCAAAAGCATGGTACTTGAAATCAAACAATCGGATTTTAAAATGCTCTTCATGGTATTTTATTCTATTAATAAATTGTTGAAAAATATATTTACAGTACGCTCAATGGACCATTATCTTCGATTTTACACAGTGTACGGCGAACATGTTGAATCAGGTTCTGGACGGTGTCTATGTCTATTTCTTTCATCTTCCGCTTGATTCGATGAACCAATTGTTGCTCATTGTTAGCTTCTCAGCCACTGTCGTACACCATACGTTTGAGAACACTCCAACAAATTTCAATTGGACGAGCCTGAGGCACGTTAGGTGAATTGTCCTTTTTCGGTACAAATAGTATATTTTGCTCACATACCCAATCTAATGTTTTTTTTTCGCGTAATGACAGCTTGCAAGATCCGGCCAAAACATGATTTCGTCGTCAGCGTGATATTTGTTGATGAATTGCTTCAATTTTGGCAAGCATTGGCTGATATACACGTCAGAATTGACAGCTTTGGCCTTGTTTGGGCGTATCAATGGCGTCGAGATACCCTTCGATGACATGGCTGCCCACACTAACACCTTTGGCTCATATTTCGATTTGCTGGCATATTTAACATCGTCTGGTGTTGTTTTAATGTTAGCAGTATAGAAATCATCGTTGCCACTCAATTCATCGTGCGAAAACGTGAAGTAAGATTCATCATCCAAAATTATGCACTTTCCATTTGCAAAATGCTCGCGACGAAGTGCACGGCAGCATTTTGGTATTTTTTCGAGTTGTTGCTGTGTATATTTTGGTGCACGCTGGCGTTTACGATAGATTACGTTATGTTTTCTCAAAATTCGATGGACTGTCATGTTTGAAACCAGAAATTTTCGTGCTAATTTGCGTGTTGATTGGCCAACCTTGTTTTCAGCGCTTGACAGCAGTTTTTTCGTAGTTCTGGCACTCAATTTTGTTGAGCGACCACTTTTCTTTTTATTTTCCGGTTCTTTACCATCACGACAATCTGTCAAAACACGGTATATTGTTGATTTTGATATTGGCTCGTCTTTGAACACACTCAAAATTTCACTTGTACTAAGCCGTCCAAAAAGGTTGGCGACTTGTGCTCGGAAATCCAGCTTGTACGACATTTTTAATGGAAACTACTGCGCAATTTGAGTTTGACAGTTCAGTAGGAACACAGATGAACGTGACAAGTACATTGGTTGACATCTGTGTGTTTGTTAATGCTGTCAAATAAACGCCTGAAAGTATTCCCAGGACTTATGTTACACATGTTGTGTCTTAGCTGTCTTGTTGTGTTTATCATCGCAATTCGAAGTCACTACCTTCTGGTGAGTGTTGGCCAAATTTGGATTTTTCAAATATAGCCCTCAATAGGTTATAGAGTATTTTTCATATATCTAGTAACCTTACGTCCGTGATCCATCACAATCTTTTCTATTGTGATGTGTCCAACTCAATGGGTAAATTGAATTGTAGGTGAGTTTGAAAAAAGGGGAACTTGGAATAGAGCACACGTACCCACTGGTTGACACTAAATATTGCCCAAAGTGCTTTTGGACATTTGTTTGAGGATCTGTTAAGCGACACAAATTTCCAAATCCAAAGTTCGGCTGCCGGGTTGCTTAAGTACTCGGACTTTTTGTTCATGAATCTGGACACTTTTCAAGTCACAATCTAGCATGCAGTTTGTAAATTTATCATTACAGTATATTAGCGTTAAATCTGAGAGGATTGATTCATCGATTTCTTTTACAATTCTTCCAAGTTGTAACATTCTGCCCACTTGCATGTTAGGCGGTGGGAATTTGTTTCGTGATTTGAAATCGGTGGATTGTGAATTTCTAGTTAGGTTATTACAGGATGCGGATGGACTGCTTAGGGAAGCATACATTGAGAGTAGCTGAGCGGAAGAGATAAAGAGGAATGAGCTTTCAGATGATTTGTTTATAGATCAAACCAATAACTAACCTTCAAACGACTCACTAGCAAGGAAGGGCGACTGTAAAAGTATAGCCGACTGATTCATCAGATATAGCTCGCATGGGCTTCAGCATAAAAAAAAACAACTAAGTATTATAGTTCTTTGTTCAATGAAATATTCTCATTCAATGCTCATTTCAGCCAACATCAACACATAGTTATTATCAACCATCAACAGCCCGCAACAATAACTCTTAGTATCTTTTCAGAGAAATGGATTCTACTTATATCTTTGTTCTTAATTATGTTTCTTTTCAGGCAACAAATAATTTATTCTACCAAATTTTGACGAAATTATCTAATATCCTGTTTTATTTTGTTTATTTTTTTTTGTTTTTCGATATTTTTGTTTCTTTTCAGTCCCAGTGCATCGTTAACGTACCCCTGCTGATAGCCTTCTCCCAACTATCCAACATCCCAGTGATTTCTCTTGGAAGTGCAGATGATTTCTTGGCTTCCTTCAAAACGAGTATCACGTCAACACGTTTCTTCCCATTTCCTACTTGACCAGCATTCGGGCACGGCCGGCGCCGGTATTGCTTCATAATGAGTCACCCGTTTTTACACATTGAGGACGTATCTTAGTCCCAAACATCATCTGTTGATTCTTTGTGTAAATACAGCTGATCTGGCAATAACGGAGTAGCATCCGTGGACGGTCAATCTTGCTCATGCTCATGCTCATGCAATTCGAAGTCACTACCTTCTTATACGACAGCAGTCCCGCTCGTCTTTTAGTTCAATGCATGGACGACACTCGCAGCTTGTTTGGCAAATCTTGTATAGAAGGGTTGGGGTTTCGCTTAAAATCGCAAACCGTTTCTTTTTGTCATCTCTGCGACTTTCGGTTTTCTATTCCGCCTCCCGATCCAGGCTCCCTGGCTGTCCACAAACGTTCCTCGAACACATCTCCCGGGTGGATCAAGTTTTTTTTTATTTTCGCATTTTGTAAATGTCTTTTAATACCGAATTGTCCCAGGTAGGTTGAAAATACCAATATTATGTATATTTATTTACCGGTTTTCACAATTTCGCGTATCTGTCAAGATAAGCAAAGGTAGTTGGAACTAAATGGAAAATACCATTTTTCTTCTAGTTTATAGTTATCCATATCTGTAAGGATGGCTTAAAATTAAACCCTATTCAAGGGGCTCACCCGTGAAATGAGAGCCCGACAGGCGATGACGATGACAGGTGCATCTTTCGGTAGAGGCAGCAATTAAGGGAAGACTGGTGAGATCATTCCATATTCTTTATTGATTTGATAACTGGTTTGTCCACACAAATGAAACATCCTATGTAAACACATATTATGAATCGTCAGTCATTGACACCTTCATCTATCTGGAAGCGGTTTCGGTTCCGTGTACTAATAATCGTTAGCATAGCATCAGCATTAGCATTATCGTTTGCACACCTCATGGATGCAGCTACGATGAGAAATACTCTCCAAAGAGACACTCTTCCTTCGCACAACTGACCACGTCCATGCAACGGTAAGAGATATAGAGGATTTGGTATCCAGCTTAAGAAGACGCAGGGAACTCACGTTACTTTCAGTAGAAATCAAAGAAAAAGGGAAATTACACTCAATAGCAAAAATAAGACGAGCAAAATTTTGCTTCTGTAACTTTGTCAATTAGCAATATTTCGGCTGAAAATTTGAGAATACTATAACCAATGTATATTAGTAAAATTGGCCTCAGCTTTTTTTGCACCAATATTTCAGCATGCTCAGTATCGGGTGAAAAAGGAAAATACTCATGTTAGTGCGTCATTTTTGAGGCCAGCTGTAGTCCAAACATTTCAAATTTCGTCCACATTATTTTCTATACTTTTTTAGGCTATGGTGAAATTTTTAACATGCTAAATTTTTCACAAATTTCTAAAATTGGTATGCCCAAAATCCATCCAATTATTCCACATATGTTTTGAAAACTTCAAATTTATAAACCTTATGGACATGAAATTATGGTCACATAAATACAATGGTTATAGTGTTGTAAAATGTCCAGCTAAAAATATTGATAATTCGACATGTAGTTTTCATAAGGGCCAATGTCGCAAACGTAAACAATGGCTTCATCCGCAAATTTCTTGACAATACAAACTCGCTCAAGTAAACTACCACCTCTATTGTAAAGGGGAACTCCTCTTCTGTACAATCATCGTGGTGAATTCACTATGATTAAGTTAGCATTCTCTAGAAATTTGCGGAAGAAGCCATTGTTTACGTTTGCGACATTGGCCCTTATGAAAACTCCATGTCGAATTGACAAACTTACAGAAGGTTGAACATGGCGCTTTTTGGAAGCAAAAAATTGCTACTGAGTGTAGATAGTCGTAGAAAATAGCTAGACAAACTGCCCTGCTTGGTGTACAGAACAAAATTGTATTACAAATTCATTGGTTAGCCGTTGGGAGAGTTCAGTCTAAGCAGTTTAAATTATGCTTCTCTTTAAACTGAGACTTGGGCATTAACTGTTGTAGGTAAGACTCTGTATGATTTATTGTTCTAGCGCTGTAACTCGCTCTATGGAAAGAGAACAACTTAAAAAGGAAAGCTCTTTCATAAGTTTTGAATGAAAAAATCAGAGGGTGACACACATATGCAATAAATTCATTACTTATGTGACATTTAAACTCTCTCAGTACAATTGAATAATCATTCAAATATCATCTCACGGTCGATTTTAGAACTACACCGATTATAAAGATATCTACCACAAACCAGATGAGTAGCTTAAAGACTTCTTCCTGGTTAGCATAATTCTCTCATCCAACTAATCCACATTTGAATCTCCTTCCTCCCCCATTGATGAAACAGCTAAAATCAACGAAGACAAGAATAAAAAACCGCTCTAACAATGTTAGTTTGTTGCACACCAGAAAGGTGTACAGTTTGCTGGAGGCGAACTAACATCCGATCAATCTGTTTTCTTTTGCGAGCACTTTGCTTAGCACTCCATATATCAATCTTATTGTTGAAAGGAAATTTCGGGTCCGACGACAGTTTTTCTTCCGATGGAAAGTCTGCTTCAATGCTGATAACTTATCAATTTTCACTGTCACTGATTTACTGCACCACTTTCATAAATCCTTTTTGCTTTTATGTTTTAAATAAATTTTCTCGACAAAATGCGCTAAGAATCATGAGCAGAGTTAATACAAAATCTAAAGAGTGTATCGAAAAGTTGATATAAAAATTGATGCGTAATTGAGCTTAAACTAGTGCATATTATTTAAGTGTGTATTCGTATTAGGTTATGTTTACATATCAGCCTATTTTGGTTCGTTTCGTTTTTCGTTATCACAGTTTCTTTTGAAATACTTGAAAAAGAATTTTGCATACTAGGCGAACTGAAAAGGATGTATCGTACAATCAGATTGCCAATAGGGTCAACGTGCATCGAGCAAGTTTATTACGAGTGATTAAAAAGTATACTAGCAGTACATCCTGCTGGACGAACACCCAGTTCCTGCCATCCCAAATTGTACTTAAAAGACGTCGATTATACTCAGAAGAACTACTCGTGATTTGGGCAAGAAATCGTACAGGAAGCAGAAAGTACCAAAGTAGTCTCCGGAGCAAAAGTGTTGTGCCAAAATGAGGGCCCGAAAGCTGTACAACCGTATTTTGGACAATCCCTCCCCGTGTGGTTTGATGGACGATGAAACGTACGTGAAAGAGTATTTTAGAATATTGCCGGGACCTCAATTTTACACCAATTCGATTTGGGAGAGTGCCCCAATTTTGTTTTTTAAATATTCCGTCGGCCTATTTCCTCACATGGTAACAATCACCGACGCCAGGAGACGACTCCACCACCTAGACCCTACCTATCGACTCCGAATATGAGCCGGGACCAACGGATTTACTTCCTTCCGAAGGAAGACGTGACCAACCTCAGAAAAACCACCGACGTCGCCTGGGATTGAACCCAGACCCACTGGGGTGCCAAGTAGCGAGTCACGCTTAAGAGTGTCCCAATTGCAGAATCAACAGTGGCGACGCTGGTCCCTAGAGTTAACAGTGATTATACTCAACGTTGGTTTCCCATAGTTAACTGCTCCGTTGGGTACTTTTTCTAAGCGTGCAGGAGATTTTACACGGAGAGAATGCTCGATAGTCCAGATACTTTCATGCTGCACTCTCACTGCACAACACTAGTATAACAAGCTACTTTCCTGCGCCGTAGAACGTAAACAAGCGTAGCCATAAGTCATCCACACTACCACCCCACCTCACATCCCTTAGTAGGTATAGAGTACATATGAAAAGCCACCCTGGCCCTGGCGCTTGAAAACCGCACATCTGGGTTAGTCACAAAGACCTCGAGGAAGCGGTGAAAAGAAAAACTACGATTCTAGAGCACTACTGGAAAGGTGCGCATTTCCTCATCGCAATAACTAGCCCTCCTTAGCACCATATGCACAATTAGCTACAAGAGCAGCAAGAACCAGTGTGCCCGACTGTGGGGAACGGTTTGTTTTTGCAACCGTTATCATTCGACGGGAAGGCGAAATTTTCCTTTCGCTTGATTCGGTGCCAGAATGCGATGCCAACTAGATGTGTGTATTCACCAGTTATATAGAGGTGTTTACAGGAGTATTAATGCCGTAACAACAGCAGCAAATATGACGGCGGTGGTCAACTGGTTCAGTCCGGTTATAACCTGGATAGTACGTGTTTGAACTAATCAAAACATGAATGTTTATATGGCGCCTGCGTTTTGTTTTCGTTGCAGCGTTCTTTTAATCTTAATTATACCTCCTTCTTCTCCTTTTTTTATAAATAATAAGTCTCCGACTGACCTGTTCCATGACGACTGTTTCAGAATTATACTATTTTTGCAATTAATCGAACCTATCAATGCCATTAGGGAAAGCTGTATTTTCCGGTCAAGCTAAACGGGAGACCTCAATTACGTAACGGATGGTAAATACGATTTCTTCGAATGCACCTGACTGCATTCGACATCGCCGTGCTATTGCTCCATCGACGAATTCCAAAGATGGCACTCGACAGCGATCCGGTGAAAACGGCACTCAACCAGCACCAAGTTTGGGCATTTTTCAACGTCGGTGAGTCTGAAACCTAACCAACCGGACCTCATGTTGTTAGTCGAACGTGTGTTTTCGCTTAAAACAAACGGATATTCAACGCACTATCACCTGACTGGCTAGTGATTCAACAGCAATTCCGTGTGGAAGTCGATATGAAATATTTTATTAGAAAACATAATCACGTTCGCTGTTCGCTACTGCAAGGTCGTTGCGAATGCCTTTATTGAGGAAAAACAACGAGAGGAGAAAAAACTACGACGACGGTGTTGTGGTGGTGATGGATGTGGGGGCCATCGTTGGGGCCAACAACAGGCGGACACTTGGATGTAGTAGTGTTGCCCCGATTCACGGCACTAGTACATAGAGCGATGAGTAGTGAACTATACGGATAGTGGGACTTAAGTTGAAAATGGAGATAATAATTAATATTGGAATCCGATATTGAATTGGTTTTTGATTGGGGGGTTTAAACTAGCTTCAATCCAATGCGAAAAGTAACCAATCAAAAAGGTGAATCAGAAGTTCTTTTTTTTTCTAAGGTTTACTCGCGGGACTCTAAATAGAGTAGAAACCTCAACACCAGGCTTTTGATGATATCGTTGTGTAAATCTTTTCGAATCATTTTGCCAGTCGTACACGGAACATGTCGTCAAGGAAGACGTGGTTGCAAATTACTTGGAAGGAGCCACGTTGGAAAATTTTGAATATTTCTTCAATAGTCTGTTTGTTATTTTGTTAGCAAGTGTTACAGTAACAACTTTAATAAGGCGTTTTTCTTATCTTCTTCAGTTTTTATAGTTTAGTTCGTTGGTGTTTCATTCATGTGTTCTGAGTATGCTGAAGCAGTTTTCTCGTATCAAAATTTAGACGGCGTTGTAACTGCCTCAAAAGGTGTTACATTTTCAAGTTAGCTTTCCCTTTCTCTCAATTATTTTCATGTCTACTGTTTTGTATGGCGTCGTCTTATCTCTTCTGATATATATATATATATATATATATATATATATATATATATATATATATATATATATATATATATATATATATATATATATATATATATATATATATATATATATATATATATATATATATATATAAATATATATGTATATAAAATATATGTATATATATATATATATATATATATATATATATATATATATATATACATATTTTTTTTCGCTTTATTCTTTTCATGTGTCACATTATTCAATCTTGTTTCTAGCTATTATTTTATCGTGTCGGTTTTAAGTGTCTGAAATTTCCAAATCTTGGTGGTTGACGTTTGATAATAAAATGTTTATTACAAAAAGGATGGAAGGCAAACAAATTTCACTGCAGATCACGAAAAAAAAAAAGTTTGGGATCAGCCGAAGAGCGGTTCACGGGATATAAAAAAAAACACGAGAGACGCGACGCGAGACAGGACACAACACTTATTGTTCTTACAAAACGTAAAAAGGGATTGAAATTTACTTTTTTAGTCGGCCGGTTTCGGGCTAGATGTTGCCCATCTACAGGACGATGTCCGACTGGTTACGATGTACAATACTACAACAAGTATTCATATTGTGTTACAATACACGTCGAGAGGAGTAAAACAATATTCTACTGGGATTCCAGTTTCGTCAGATGAAATAGAGAGGAAATTATTGGCGCATCATCTTCATTCATCAGAGGGTTGTCGGAAGTGGCGATGTACATTGATTCCCACGTGTTCAGTTGTGAGGGTTTCCTTACATTTTTAATTAATTTTGAGTTTTCCCAATTCACACAGTGGGTAAGGTTAACAGCGTGTGCAGCCACACTCGAATCATTCACTCGTTGATTATCCACCGCATTTCTGTGTTCTCTTAGGTGAACTTTTAATTTTCAACGAGTTTAACCAACGTGTACAGCATTGCAGTTTTTGCAGGGTATTTAATAAATTCCCGACTTTTCAGACGATGAAGGTTTATCTTTTACGTTGCACAGCATATCCTTTAATGTGTTATTACTCTTGTAAACCGTTTCCAATCCATGTTTCCGAAGTCTATATTGGACGGCGTTTGTAATTTTTGGATAAAACGGAAGGCTGATCTTTGTAAGTTCTTCTTTCTCTGGTTTTAGGGTTGTGGCGTTCTGTCTGTGTCTCTTTCTTTCGTGTTTCCGGAGGATTATATCAATCAAATCGTTTACTATGGCAGCTTGATGGATTTTGTTCCGTTCAGTTATGAAGTCTACTCTCTCCATGGGGACACTGAAAAGGCGGTGTGCCATTGAATGGAAGGCCGCTTGCTTTTGGGCACCGAAATGGTTTGAATCGGACGTGATGTACCGGTCTGTAGAAGTAGGTTTGCGGAAGATCCCGAATTTTAGTTTGTTGTCGGTGTTCCTGCTGATCATCAGATCAAGAAAGGAGAGCTTTCCATCAATTTCTTTCTCTATTGTAAACTTAATAGTTCTATGTTGTGAGTTCAACAATTGAAGTAGCTGTGGTAGGTAACGTTCTTTTACAGTTGCGAAAATATCGTCTACATATACGTCTCCAGATTCGAGGGATGAGATTCTGTTTCTGCAATTCTACCTCAAAGTCGCTCATGAAAGCGTCTGCCAAGAGTGGTGATAGCTTACTGCCCATGCTGAGACCGAACGTTTGTTTGTAGAACTTTCCCCTGAACGAAAAGAAGTTCTGGTTCATGCACACTTCCGTCAATAACAGATATGCTTCGATGTGGTTGGGTGGTACTCGCTTCCGCTCCAAATGTCTTCGCAGGCTGGCTAACGCATCAGGCACGGGTACGTTTGGAAAAAGTGCAGTTACATCAAACGACACCAGGACTTCACCGCGTCGTAGCTCGAAATCTTTCAACTGGTCTGCTAGTTCTATTGAATTTCGAACGCTTTTTCCATGGGTTATGGGGTACTTTTTCATTTCGTCAACCAGCCATGCAGCCATTTTCTCGGTTGGTGTACAAATGTTCGACGAAATCGGTCGCATCGCTACTGGGTTTTTATGGATTTTCGGGAGACAGTACAACAACGCTACTTTCGGATTGGGAACATGAAATTTCCGTTCAAGTTTTTCTTCCCCCATCAAGTGTGCAACTTTTTGGCGAACGGTGTTGGTCTGTTCCATCATTGCGTTGAGAGGGTCTTTTGGTTTTCCGTTTTTAAACCTTTGCTCTTCATATGGGCCAGACTTAATCATATCAAGGATCAATATCATTATCACGACTGCATTGCCCTAATCCGCGCGAGAGTAGACCAAATCTCGAGATTTCAACTGACGTATCGACAATAAGTGTTGTGTCTTGTCTCGCGTCGCGTCTCTCGTGTGTACTAAGTTCTTACATTAGCACAAGCTACAAAAATATAGTGATATAAAAGAAACATCAAAATTTTGGATCGGTGGTCGATAAACCAGGTAGAGGCCTAGCACGGAAGACTGACCAACGAACCGATGCTAGAATAACTCGCAATGCACAAGGAGACAACCATCTATCAGCAAGGTGAATAAATTAAAGCGCCTGCGCTTCCCTCGAGAACATGTTGATAAGCCTCAAGAATTTTGGAGACGAGTGCTCTGGACCGACGAATCGAATTTTGAAATCTTCAACCGGAAGTGGCATGATCCCCGAGTAAAGTCTAACATCATAAAGATAAATCGAGTTATTAGTACGAGAGTCAGTCGAGTTATTAGTACGAGACACTGAAGAAGTCTGCACATTGTAGACGAAATACGCGTATCTGTCGAAGATAAGCAAAGGTAGTTGGAATTAAATGGAAGATACTAATTCTTCTTCTAATTTCTAGTTATCATAAAGATAGCAATTCGTAAACTTATTTTGATATCAGATAGGCAAGGGGCGAAATCTAGTGTCAGTCAAGGGGATTTCCCCCCTTGCCTATCCTGCATGACAAAGGGTTATGTGCCTGATCGTATACTACCGTTCAAATGCCCTCCGCTCGTTTTCAATCTTGTATTCTTTCAATTTTCAAAGCCTGCCGTTACTCTATACGGATCTATCACTACACTTTCTCTTCATGTCTATTTGTTCTAGCAATAAAATTACTGTCCGCTCCTAGCGCTTAGCATGGAGATGAGAAATTATCTGCTTCTGCTAACTTCATCAACATCAAGTTGAAATCAAAATTTGATTTCACTTCACAATTGTCAAATTTGATATGAAATTTAGTTTTCATCTTGCTGTAATCTTACGTTCACTTTTCTTTGAAAAATGAAGTTTTGTTTTCATTGTATTGACATATTATCAAGTACTCAAGTACAGCTGGAAAAAATGTACAGCAAATTGACTTTTCAATTTGCCCTCACTGATAGCAGGATCAGTTTTCAATTTGAGTGTTACACGAATAAATTTTTGATATCAATTTTGATCTTTTAACCGTTAAAACGACCAAAACGACAGCAACCTGAGAAATCATTATCGGCAACATCACAACATCACATTAAGTTTTCTATTTGCTCTAAGACTCTACTCGAGTTGGATTTGGCGGAAGGTTGGAGAAAGTCTTCAGAAACGTCATTTGCAAGAGATCGTAAAACACGGCGGTGGGAACATGATGGTGTGGGGATGTATTTCTTTTGCTGGTGTTGGAAACTTGGTTCACATTTATGGCAGCAGACATATACACAGACATTTTGAACGAAAACCTCGAGGAGTTTTTATTGAATGTTGGGTTGGAAAACTATTTTATTTTGCAACAAGATAATAACAAAAAGCATACAGCTAAAAAGAAAAAAGCTTTTTTCCGTTTCAATCGCATAAAATGGAAAAGTTGTGGGCAATTCTGGACAAAAAGTGAACAAATCCGATGTAACGAATAAGGACAACTATTTCGAAGCGCTTCAGAATGCCTGGTTTTCAATAGACCCACAGCATTTACAAAACTTAGCTGATAGTACGCCAACATGTCTTCAGGAAGTTCTTAAGGTCAAAGGTGGTCACATTAATTACTTAAGTTATTGTTTTCTTCTTTATGCTATCTTTTAACGTAGCACTACGTTTCTCTTTTCTATACCGGGTTTGAATTTTGAAAAAAAAGGTGAAAGGTTTTTGAACGCTAGTAACTTTTGTTTGACTGAACGGATAACTTCATTTATACACCGTTTGATCAGCAAAACTTGCAAATATTTTATAGAAATTTTAATTTAGTTATTATTATTATTACTATATATTAACGACACTTTACCATTTATGTGGCATTCGTGTCAGATTTAATTAAGTGATATTAGTATACGCACTTCAATTTTTAACTTTAAAATTACCTACTTTTGCTCCCATATAAGTCTGCATATGAACATGTTGAAAATATGGTTTTTCTTTTTCGGGTCCCTTCCAATTGTCTCCTTCTTTTTGTTTCATTTCGTTTCATTCCATGTTAATACAGCAATAGTCACATCCCTTAGCTGCAAAATTGTGTTGCTTAGTCTGCCGATTTGCTTCGTACTGCATTCTCGTGCCTCTTTTCTTTCGAGGCAAAGCTATCAGCACACGATTTGAACCAAAATGATTTCATTAGGATTTTAAAGTTCGATTGAGCGGTATGTATGGTTGAGTATTTCACTATCTCGTTACAAAACATTTATATCATATGTTTTTTTTTTGCGATTGCGCGTCTGGCTCGCAAATTATCGCCTGTGCTTGCTCATCTGCAATCCAGAAGGAAGCGCAGCAAAATTTTTCAAGTTTCCCCGCTTGATCTATTGCTGTGGCAATGGGTCGTAAAAATCGATAATCTGCGCGGGCGGCATCCGCTTCCGAAGCCTTACTGAAGCCGGGCACTTCCTAGCGCAAAACGATCTTTGTGACAACTAGATTAATAGAATCATCCCAACTATCTTGCCGTCGGCCATTCACAGCGATGAGGCTCTTAATAAACTACTATCCGGATTGAATACAGCACATTTTGGTGTCCTGCTGGCACAATAAAAGAGGAAGTGTTTATGTGAAATACTCGTGATTTATCCTAAGCAACCCTTGCTTATTATCAAAAATAGTACATATAGGATTGGTTGAGTCGAAGGTGGTAAATTCGACAGAGATTTTAGATTAAAGCCTGATTTGATTTTTGTTTCAATAATCTGAACTGATTTTTGTTTCAATAATTTGAACTGAAAGTGCAATGGCTCGGTTTGTAGAAAATTTCATAAGAAACGACGGGTCAAGCAAAATAATAAAAACATTTTAATATTAACCAACCATATGTGTTATGATACGTATAAACAAGATGATTCCATTATTACTACACACCAACGCGGTCCAACGTGAACCTCGCGGTTATATTTCTGATATAACCCACCTCTAATTTTTGAATATATATGTGTAGGTGGGCTTTTTCTTATGTCATAGTTGTTTCTGATTAAAGGGCAATAAATATGTGATATGTAACGTCATAACAAAAAAAAACAGGTAATTTGATTGACAACAACGTATCAATACCAAACCATAAGTACTTATTTCAGTTTATTATATCGCAATAATACTGTTAATTTTTATGTTGCAATATAATATTATCTGATCACCAAAGTGGGCTTTTTCTTGTGCCGGTCAGTGTATACTTTCACACGTGTATTTCTCGAAATGGTCATTTTGGGATTCCATCTCATTCAAATATCTAGAATTGATTAACACAAAATTATTAAAATTAAGTCAAATGTCTTAATTGAGAAAAAAAACTCTTATCAAATAGTACCAAAGGTAGCAAACCGCTAAAACATTATTATGTCCATTTTTCATAAGAAAAAATCCCACTATAATCAATCACGAGTTCTCGTATTCGTAACACCACTCGCATGATCACCACCACTTACAACCAAGCCAGCGTAAGGCGAGTTGCATTTAGAATTGCATTTTTGCGTACTTGGCAGATAGCTCTGATGTACGTACACACTGACTCTCACTCGCATATTCGCCCTCTATCTGTCTGAAAAGACTGAATACTAAATAATAATAAAAAAAAAAACGACAGCGAGCACTTTGTACGGTGGCGACGATGGATGGACACAGTTGTGTTGTATGGTCCGTTCGAGCCGAGTTTGTACCGGTTTCCTGATGACTGAACCTATCGAAAGGCATCAAACAAACCTTTGTTTGAACTTGTCGGCCGAGCTATGTGTGTTAAAAAGAAAACGATGTTTTTTTCAGGTCGATCTTTTATATTTACAGCATGTATGTAAATGGAAGATTAAAACTGACTATGCACGTGTGGATCGTGTATTACTGGGATAGCCCCATTGCCGGATCTGCGCCCACCCGTCGTCTTTCCGCGTTCGTGAGGTTGGCGTTTGGAAAACAATGATTCTCTCGTGCCGTGTGCAATCGACACAAGGAAACGATGGCATCGAGTCAATGCACTTATTGGACAAGTTCTAGGGTTGATTGGCCTGGAAATGTTTATGTTGGCGTAGTATTGATAGAAACTCGATAGATTAACAAATTCAGAAGTGTGTTTGATTTCGCACAGATTGTTGTTTTATTGAAATGGTCAATACATTTTTCAACCAGAAGGTGCAGCGCCAAAGCAGAAGGTTCTGCGAAATTAACCGATTTCCAAGTATTGTATGGTAAAATAAATCATGGTTTCATTTGCTATGAATAGTAAATAATGAAAACATACTCCATCTGATATAACTTGCAGGTCGTAATCTACGTTTATCTATATAATAAAAATGAGTTGGGGTTTCCTTTTGTCACGATTTAACTCGCGAGCGGAAGGACCGATCGGCGTGAAATTTTGCAATATTCTGCATAACTCGGGCACTAATCAAGCAAACGGAACGAAATTTAGCATATGGAGGTTCATTGAGACTCTTCCGCCTTCTGAAGAGCGGGGGGGGGGGGGGTGCTCTTAAACAAATGAAACACAAATTTCTGCATAACTCGAGAACTAATAAAGCAAATGGAATCAAATTTGGCATGTGGAATTTTTTGAAGGAGAGACATATTCCTATGGTGGTTTAAGACCACTCTGCCCTCTGAAAGGAAGGGGGGGGGGCTCTCATACAAATGAAACGCAATTTTCTGCATAATTCGAGAACTATTCAAGTAAATGAAACCACATTTGGCACGTGGGGGTTATTGGAAACAGGATTTTTATTTATATTAAAATGGATTTCTGTCTGACTGTCTGTCTGACCGATCGGAGTGAAAATATGTATGCAGGTATTTTTGGGGCTGGGGAAGGTTCTTATGATTGTTTGAGACCGCTTCCCCCTTCCGGCTCGCATACAAATGAAACACAAATTTCTGCATAGCTTGAGAATTAATCAAGCAAATGAAATCAAAAATGGTATGCGGGGTTTTTTGAATGCAAGAAATGTTTCTATGGTGAATTCAAACACAAATTTCAACTAATCCTGAGAATTATCCAGGTAACTAAGCCACAAACTGTGTATTGTCTGGGTTACAAGAATGTTCTGATAGAAGTTTGAACTCCTTATTACTCAAAAAAAACTCATTAAAAAAAAAGCGTCAGTTCTATGTAATGTTCATTCATTTAGTTGCAGGCGTAGCAACGCTCGCACCGGGATCAGCTAGTTTTAAATAAAAAAGGCCTCTTCGCTGCAGTTTGCAACAATACATCGCTACTTATATGATACTTTCTGGGAAATCGAAACTGGTAAATGCCCAATCAGTACGCAAAATAAACCGTAATAAATCGTTTTCGGAGTGTGTTTTATTGAATTTTAATTACTTAGAAAAAGTACACACACACAAGATTGTGAAGTTGTGAAATTTTTCACGTTATTTTTATTTTAAAAGCGTAAATATACATTTGAAATGATGCACCTTAAGTGGATACGCATATTTAGCACATCAGATAATTATTATATTACAAGGTATTCGCTCACAACTCAATTCCATTATTTATCTATAGCCCTACGTGATTCACTGGTTTGAAGTCATAGATAAATTATGCGATGACTAAAGAACTGAATTAAAAATGTGCTGATAAAGTAAGTGGGTTGACCGAGAACGATTAGGGCATAATCTGGCCTGTGATGATGGTTACTCTTAGTGTAGTTACTCAGACAGATTCACAAATCGAAAAATCGTTTGAAATGATGGAAGTACCTGTTTATGCATTACTAATTATATTTTTTTTAATTGCGTAAAGTACGAAAATTAAATTATAATGTTTCGAAATTGGAAATATCTTCCCATCGTCATGGGATCCCAGTAGTGGACAGCAATTTCTGCAAGGACCAAAGATGTGAAGAGAAAGTATCGATAGCGAAAAGGAACCAATAGGAACCAACAGTAAGAATGCTATTGGGGCCACTCTCAAAGTGTGATAGTGGTTCACATAATTGAAAAACATAAAAAAAACTAGGTGTAACTAAGAGTCGATTTGAACTCACAAACAAATAACAAACAGAAAGGATGCTGTTGGGGACACTCACAAAATTGGATGGTAGTTTACAACATTTGTGTTTTTATAACTTTTTGATTGACCACTATGTACTGATTTAAACTAACTCTACAGATATTGTAGGAACCACTCACGAACTGTGTTGGTGATTTACTTCATTGAGATCATTGAGATGTTTTTGAAAGCGGGCTCCTTCACGTCGTATTTCAAAACAACGATGTCTGTAGGTTGAGTTTATTTTTTTAAGCTTTAAGTAACCCCTTCCAGTGACTTATCGTTTCACGCCGATCAACTTCGCATACATTATGTATGGTAAATATTACAGCTACGCGTACACGTTCCCACTACAGCACACAACTATTATAATAGAAACACGATACAGTGGGAATTCCATGATAAAGTCACAATATTAACCACAGATTGGAAATGATACAGGCAAAATTAATTACTTACAACCAAAATGGTAACAAAAGAAACAACAATGTATGCTTGCAACGCAAGTAAGAAGAGCAATGAATGATAGGAATATTGCGTTCAATGTTCAAACTACTTTTTAAAGCATAATTTCCCTTTTCGTACGAGTGATTTGCGGCAAAATCTGTTTGTATCACACCCAACAACCATGCTTTTATATAAATGTACTACGACAAGGCTTCTTTTTTTAAATGTTATAGATGTGATAGATTTTTAGTTCTCTCGTGCAATGGTTCATCGGAGAGGGTAGCTCAAATAATCCCCATCGCCTCTTCATGCTCCACAAGTAAGCGACAAATAAGATTTGTATCACGATAAGTACCTTGCTTGTACTTTACTTGTTCTCCACCACATCACAGTTATTAAGTGCACTTCACCCACATGTTGATGGAGTTGGATTGATTGAATCATCTTTCGTTAGCGAAAGATAGGTTTATAATGTTATATCTACAAACAAAAGGTCTACAAACAAAAAGTACAGTATATAAAATAAGTATATCCACCCTTGCTTCAAATTTACAATTTTCCTGTTATCGATTCAAATATTAGTTGATAAAATGATTGTTGTTATGCGTTTGGTCCATTATATAGTACCTATCATTATACCATCAAATATACTTGAATTAATCTTGCTCTTGAAAATCTATGCCAAGATCAACATAAAAGGGAAGTAAAACATGCAAAAAAAATTTTATCCACCCAAACATGCGTAGTACCATTTTGCCATTTATTGAGCGGTTACTTTTTCGAATGTAAACATTGCATACAGTTATCTTTTCGTAGTGTAGAAGCTTTCGTGATTCAAATTTGAGTTCTCGTGTTTCGAAATGCCTAAAACCTCACAAATTTCGCTGAGTGTCCGAAAACTTATCATAGAGCATCACAAGTGCGGTAAAAGCTACCGTCAAATTGCTAATATCCTTCAGATACGTAAAGATACGGTTGCCAAAATTGTTCAGAAGTACAAAAAGAATGGTTCATTCACACCAGAAAAGCGATCAGGGCGACCGGCGAGGACAAGTTCCCGGATTGACAGGGCTATCGTCAGAAAGGCGGAACAAGATCGAGGTTTGTCAGCTCCAAAAATTGCAAAGCAAGTTGACAGTGAATTTTCTATCCATGTGACACCTCAAACAATCCGAAATCGATTGCATCTACAAGGTCTGAAGGGTAGAGTGGCAATTAAGAAACCATGGTTGTCAGCGAAAAACATTAAAAAACGATTGACGTGGGCTCGAGATCATATTACAAGGACAGTCGATGATTGGAGAAAGGTCATTTGGTCAGACGAGACTAAAATAATGCTATTTGTATCTGATGATATCACACGAAAATGACGCAGAACCGGTGAAAGTCTGAAAACCCAGTATTTAAAGCCTACAGTCAAACATGGTGGAGGTGAGTTATTGCAACATCATTAATTTTCAACTAACTTAACTAGCTTTTATCATTTTCTGTGCAGGTAGAGTCATGGTTTGGAGCTCGATGGCTTCGTCTGGCGTTGGAGAACTCGAATTCATTGACGGAATAATGACAAAGGAGGTTTATCTGGACATACTGAAACGAAAACTTTCAGCAAGTGCACAAAAAACTGAAGCTAGGCCGGAGATACACGTTCCAGCAAAATGGGGATCCAAAGCACACATCGAAGCTGGTATCCCAATGGTTTAAGGAAAAGAAAATCAATGTTTTGGAGTGGCCAGCACAGTCTCCTGACCTTAATCCAATAGAACATCTCTGGTCTATTTTGAAAATTAAGGTTCAGGAACACAAACCATCATGCATTCAGCAATTACGACAAGTTTTTGTAACTGAATGGGACAAAATCGCACCAGAAACGACTGCTAAGCTTGTCCAGTCAATGCCACGACGATGTCAAGCTGTCCTTGAAGCCAAGGGAGGTCACACGAAATATTGAATGATTTTCAGGATTATGCTGGATATACTTTTTGCATAATTTTTTATCGTTTTCTTATATATTTGGTCTCAGACACGAACAGTTCGTGCTTTTACATCAAATTATCGTTATTTGACTTTCTTTTTATCCCTTGAGAAATAAATTTAATATCAAAAATCGTTTTTCAATGAATTGGTGGATTGGATTATTTGAAGCAAATGTGCCAAGTGAAGGGATGGATAAACTTTTACTGTACAAACATACTTTACTGTACAAACATAATGATATATCTACAAACAAAAAGAAAAAATCTTCATTTGGAATCCAGATCAGAGTCAGTGGGAATCCTGAGCAAGCTTCGCTTAGAGTATTAAGAAGGATTCGCGTTGAGCTCTCATTCTGGTTAGAATTCTTTTGGAATTGTAAACAGGATTTGCTAAGCATTCTGATCATGATTCGTTAGGAATCATGAGTAGGGACAGAAACATTATTAGCTTACAATGCGAGCCATATTTTTTTCTCTAAAGTTTTGCAAAATTAGATTAGATTTCTAAGCACAATTCACCCACAATTCCATGTCGCATCGTCTCAAAATGAAGAGGAGCAAGGACCGTATAAAATCATGGACCTACAAACCTGGGTGTGCATGGAATGTTGAGCAAAACTGGGGTAGTACGCTAACCTGGATGTACGTACACGGGTATTTTCTCTTAATTTTTAAAAACACCTACTCACAATCATGACCAGGTTTTACTAAGATTTTTTTCCCACAATCCAGTGAAGGTTGTGCTCAGAATTCTTGGCAGACTTTTATTGGAATTTTAAGCACGAGCATGATTGACCGGCAATGGTTGCTAATCTGTTTTTGCCAGTGGTAATTACCCAGAGAACCAACAGATATTGTATCACCTTTAATGTGTAAAAACTGATGATCCCAAACATTTTACAAGGCAATACCAGCACCAACCACCTCCGGATGCAGGCCAAATAAGAAATGGGTATTGACGGTATAATCGCTCCATTCAACACCGAAAAATCATCTGCACTTGCATACACACCCAATCTGTACGATAAAATTTCAAACAGCTGAAAAGTTCGCTAAACTTAAAAACAATTCTTAAGAATTGACGCAAATATAAATTCTTTAAATGCACACTGTATGCTTCATTTCAATATAATCTATTGATAGTAAAATATAACATTTTTATAATGTTCCTTACATTTTATGTGCTGATGATTCAAAGTTTACTGACTTTGAAAACTCAGTACAGAATTTACCGACCTTAGTCAACAAAAGTGTGTAGGCACAAATACGCTTAAACGAACCTCAGCGCCCGGGCATAGAGAAATCGTGATTCCAAATAGACTTGCCCAGAAATCTAAGTAACATACACACTATTAAAAAGTCGTGTAAATTTTGGTGCCCTGAGAGCGGCGTTTAGGGCATAAGATTCAATCGAAAGAGACGAGAAAATCTATTCAATCGAACACACCTTTGGTCGGGTTGCCTCTGTTTCTGTTTCAGGACACTTTATTTTACATGAAATCTTTAACTAGAAATTAGAAGAAAAATTAGTATTTTCCATTTAATTCCAACTACCTTTGCTTATCTTGACAGATACGCGTATTTCGTCTACAATGTGCAAACTTCTTCAGTGTCTCGTTCTAATAACTCGACTTAGTGCGAGACGCTGAAAAATCTACGCATTGTGAACGAAATACGCGTGTCTGTCGAGATAAGCCAGTTAGTTGGAATGAAATGGAAGGTAATATTTTCTTCTGATTTCTGGTTACAGGCATTCCACAGAAACAGCTCAAGCCCTCTAGGATTCATGAAATCTTTGTTTACGTTCCATGACATAAATCAACGTTCGTGTAAAATTAACAATTTCTGAGTGTGTAAGCTCAAGATTTCAACCAAGATTATCTAATGTACCAAAACAAGATTCCTGAGTAAGATGTGGAAAAAAACCTTGCATGATGCAACAGGAATTCCGATTTTAATGTGCTTCGAATCCTAAGAAATATCTCTTCAGAATTTCATGGAAGCAAAAAAGGCAGAACTTAGAGTACATATAAATCCCCAGCAAGTTTTATTGTGATTTTATGATTAAAATCGAATCAAATTTGATTATAATTCTGAAAAAAAGTCGCATACAAATCCTTATCAAATGCTATTTTAACAAAATCTCAGCTATTGAATGGCTATAAATCATATATGAACATCTTTTAAGTGTTTCTAGATAGTTTTACTTTAGTTTGTTTTGTGAAATGTTGTATTTAGTAAATCTAATACAGCTATGCCTTAATTCATAAAATTAGAAAAAAAACATATTAAGACTGAATATAGTAATAAATCCATCGAATGGGACGAAGTTGCATCCTTGAATAGACCGAATTTGGTGCCTATAGACCGACATTAAATCCATATCCCTCGAATTTTTCTGACTTTATCAAAAGAGTTGTGTAACTTTTCTTGATACATACTTCCAAATTTCTTATCAAACTTATCTTAGCAAGTGTCTAACTAGTTGAATCTCGCTTACAGCTTAAAAACTGTATGAGTTATGATAAAAAATGTCATCGATCATTGCATAATAGGCTGAGTTAAGGGACACATACCCTAATTATCCTTGGCCTTTTTGTATTTGATTAGGTAACAAAACTAGTCATTGAGTATTGCCATTATTGCACAGGTTTTTCAAGGATTATTTAATTCGTTGTAGTAATATTGTGTACGCGGTTGATATTCTCGTCTATTATGGATAGTTATTATTCAAAAATTCAATTACTTCTCGGTGAATGGAAAATAACAATATTTTGTTTAGCTCTAAACTAGAACTGTAGTCCACAGCTGTAGTAATAATTACTGTGAAACTTTTCCTTAACATTACATATATTTATCACACTGGTGCTGCTGCTTTTGCTCCGGGACATGATCATTCAAATGATTCCGAACAAGCATGCGACTGTTATTCTGCACTTTCGATTCAAGCAACGCCGTCAATAAGATACTACGATGAGGTAACAGGAAGCAATGCTCGTAACCAGCACAGCTCATTAATAGCTACTGAAGCTGAAGTTTCATTCAGGAATGTTAAAAATTTCCACACATTGAAGACTTTTTACTCGTCATCGAAAACGGGATGGCACAGAAGAAAAAAAACGGAATCCTCACGTGGGCTTATCAACCCACCATACAGATCGTTGTATGACGTCATTAGTTTGATCCGAAGCATGAACACATTACCTCAAGCAGGTAATCCAAGGTTTAAACCGAGAATTCCACGTGCTTCAATCAAACCGTCATTACGGAAGAGTAACATTTCTTTGGGCAAAAGAGCGTATGCTGTAATGAACACATCTCAGGTAAATGATAGTTTTTAAATATAAGATTGATAACAACTGCAATTCTCGATATAGGATTCCATCGATTCTGAACCAAACTATGGATCATCATTGGAACTGGGAAAAGACAAGAATCAAAAGAAATCATCGCGTGTTTTCGTCTGTCCAGCTTCGCGAAGCGGTTTGTTGCGTAATGCCAGTAACCATAATATATGTCTTTGCGTAAAAAACGTATGCTGCGCTAGAATATTATTGAGCAGTTCCAGGCATTTGACACAAGCCACTTGGATTACGCCACAGAATACGTATTTTGACCTAAGGATACAGGTATACCTCGATAGTACGTACATCAGCTTTCACACTTCAAATTGAAATTGCATAAAAACTACTGATTGTATCTGAAATCTAATACAACCAAAAGAAAGAACAGAAGCTGCTCTTTCTTATATTCAAATGAAAATGGAGATTAAATCAGTAGTTTTTATGCGATTGCGATTTGAAGTAAGAAACTTGATGTACGTACTATCGAGGTATACCTGTATATTGTTTGGACTCAAGAGTAACTTTAGAGAAGGCTTTCTGTGTTTTTGATACAACAGTTTTAGGAAAACTAATTCGGCAATTGTTAGTTTTAGTGAAAAAGTGTCTGAGAAAAATATGCACTGAAAAAAGAAAATCAAAAATTACTCTCTTATCAAAACACTTATACTGTTATACTGAACCCGTTTGAAAATTTCCAGCCAAATCTAAAAAACTAACGTTTTGTCAATTACTGGTTCGGCGTGGAACCGCTCTATTATATTGCGAGTAGGAAAAAGGGAGATATTGAAAGGAAAAAGGGAGATATTAAATACAATCAAACTCAGACGTAAACATTTGGACGAAATCAGGCCCTCGACATGAGTGCATGACATTTTTTGTTTTCCACAAGCTAGTAGAGAAAAGGAACTTTTTTTATTATCTGGTCATAATGTTTAAGCATTGGTGCATCTGAAAAATTAACACACAACATAATCAGAAATTACAACCAAAGCTATATATGAAATAGCATCGACAAACATTAAACACCATTGTTTACCACTTGTGTACATTGCGACCTAGGTCCTAATGAAAAATCAGTGTCAATATATTGAAGAGCATAGTGTCAAAATAGTCATGAATAGTATGCGGTTCACTTTGATGACCGCCGGAAAAAACACCGAAACACTTACTTTAATGTTTCACAATTCGGAGTATTTTACTTCGATCTCAAGCTCATTTATAGAATAAATTCGAAACGAACTCAAAAAACCGTAGTTTTGCTAGAAATTTAAAGTGACTTTCATAGTATGCACATAATTTAAGCGTTTCAGCTATGAGGGATATATCTCGTATAAACCACTCTCTTAACACAGAAGTCATAATTGCAGACGCAAATCCAATTGCCGACTTTCCATAGAATCTTCTTGCAGTACCATCGCTCCAATGAATAAGCACTCACTTTATTCCGAAACAGAGAGTGAACGGCATAATTTTGCGGTGTGTTTTCCAGAACAAAAAATAATTTATAGCAATAAGGTCAACGCTCACTCACCTCTAGTAGATCCGTTTTCCGCACGCAAATGTCCAATTCCCCCCAGATCCAGCCGACGAAGTTTTACACTGAACGACAACTTCCGGTCGGTTCGAATTAACGACGCACACACTAACAGACACTTAACACTTAGCAAAAACTGTGCCTTCCGATGACGAATAGAACATGGCTATCCCTCGGAAACCCGAGGAAAAGGGGGGATGGTCTGCTGAAGTGATCCTTTGTTTGCTCTGGTCTCCGGTCTGATTTTCTATCTCACTACACACAACATCGAGTATTCTCTGTAAATGACACAGTTTTCTTCACTTCTTCTCTGCCTTGGTTTGCACCAGACGGCGACGCGAGACACCGAAAACTTGACGGCTTTCCTTGCTTCAAACGGCTCTTCTGAATTTTTCACGACAAATTTTCGGGGTGGCCCACAGCCCACACCAGCACTAGACTCTTTCTTCTCGCTTGTCAAAATCGATACTCGAAATGACTCACTTATGAAGGGCGACTTTCTACCGAATATTTGGAAAGGTTTTGCTTCCCTTCTCCGGAAGGATTCTATCGCAATTTGTATCTTATAGGTTGATATTGATTCAATCCGGTCACTTGATTTTCTTCATGATTGGGTGTTGGATTTCTTAAAACAGCAAGGACATTACACCACAACACAAGGATTCAAATCCCAACGCGGAGAGGATGCTTATGGTATTGTGTAACCATTTCGGTTTCCTCCGTCGCCACTGTGTGGGCCACAACTGCTCCTAGCTGCTAGACACATATAACACGTAGAACTCACTGCACTACGGGATAAAGAGAAAGGGTAAAAAACGCGAACACAATCGTAGATATAAGAAGAAACAAACGGAACGAAGAACTTGAAACCCGAAAATTTACTACGTTTCAGTGCACTTGTCCGGTTTTCATTTGGGTCAGAGGTGGAAAATAACACAGAATATCCATACCACCCACCATGTAAACGCGATTGATATGTTGTCTCATAAATCAGTGGCATCAACTTTAGTAGATAGAAGTTGAAGATTTTTGCCAGCAAGAGAATGCCTACCCAATGGTTTTGTACGTATGTTGCCATTTATTATGACTGCCTACGTAGAAGCAAGTCGACCAAGACCAAACGAACGGACGATTATCGATGAAAATTACATACCCTTCCTGAGACGGGGTGGATTGAGCGAGCGTGTCATTGTCATCGTCGTCGTAGGTCGCTGCGTTTGTGTCCGTTCATTGGAAACGTCCTCGCACTCATACCACTGCAAGCTGCAGGTGTGTTCGCGAGTTTGCATCAGCTGTTGCGCCACCTTGGAGTGTGGGGTTTTTGAAGGAAAATCTTGTCTAACTTTTCAAAAGGAACAATCTTACAATGCCGGAGCAATTTGCAATTAGGGCAAACATGCAGATAGTAAACAAAGGAAATGATGATTGTAATACTGCAAGTAGAATTTCAAACAGTAATTAACAAATTAAGGAATAAATTCAAATACAATCTAGCATACAGACAGAGAACAAAGCTAGCTTCTGATTCATACACTCAGCGAAATAAACTTTCGATATTCATAAGATTGCGTTATGATTATTTGCTATATGAATCCCATAAATTTATCTTATGAAATATAATAAAATTTTGGAGCAACCTGGATACGAACCTTGAACGTTTAGGGTATGGGTCCAGTGACTTGCCCACTAGTATGTATCCACACTTGTAATCAGGAACGTTTAAAGGCGTACAAGAACAACGCCGGGTGAAACAAAATCTATTCATAAGTTAGCCTCATGAAATTCCAAAGCATCGTTCATAAGATGAACCTTACGAAATTCTTAAGGTTATTTGAATGAGTGTATATAATACTAATGGAAATTCGTTCGTTATTCAGTGAAATTTGCTCATTTTCAATATTCGCCAGTCTTTACTAGGATGTTTGATTACGCCATTTTCAATTTTGGCCCTACAAGTACTGGAAATAAAAGTATCGCCCTATACTGTACGCCGTTGTTTTGATTTTGATTTTGCTTTCGCCTTTCACTTTTCGCCGTTGTTTTGATTATTTCATCAGTATCGCGTTTTATTTTTCGCCGTTGTTTTGATTTTAGTCAGTATCGCCTTTTACTTTACGCCATGTTTATGTTTTGATTTAAATTACGCCTTTCACTTTGTCAACAATCAATATGGCCTAAATCGCAGAGTGAATTGTTTTGATGATGAAATAACTTTACGCCCTTTGCAAAATCAATATTTCAAGCATAACTTTTCAAATAGACGTATCTAACATTTCATAGGAATTGAGAAAAATTAGGTAGAAGTTCCAGATGCTTTCATTAAATCCTATTAAACTGTATTTCAAGTTTTATTCGATCTGTTGATTCTATCATGGTTAAATAGTATTAAAATTAGTAAAAAACCTGGTTTTCATTCACTTTCCCTCTATTTTTGAGAAAATTAACAAATACACCCGTTAGATATTCCAGAACGTTTAGCACTTGCGTCATGTCAGATACACCGGTTATAATTTTAATCGCTGATACGTCGGCTTGCTGTGTGGTGTATCTGAACTATTTGCTTAACATTTAAAAAAATCAGATAGGTCGCATATGAAATTTGGCGAACAAAACTGAATAATTTTGATAATGTATTTGGCAATTGCTACTACATTAAGCGTGTTATTAATGACGGAGAGCATGAACAACTCGATTTGTTTACATTTTGTTTATATTTTGGACGTACACTCTAATCGCAAATTGCTCCGGAATTCACTAATTTCGTGAAAAGCATGGCCAAAGGTTGACAACATGTTTCACGATCGATTTCCAACATTTTTGCACCAATCGATTGGGATATTCACTACACGTTGATTCCATTATTGAACACTATTGATTTTAAACATTACACTATTTAAAATAACGCAAACATAAGGTGATGTTATAGGATCAGCGATAATAGATTATGCGTGTGATCTAGGTAATGGTCAAATAACTAATGAGATTTGATTCAATTTTAAAACTTAGAAGTATATTTATGGGTTGCTTCGTTTGCAATTTTGCATTCGCCAATAATCCTCCTCAACCCATTGGATGTTGTAAGCCGATCGCTTCAAGAAAAACATTCATTTTCACCGAAGGTAATGGTTTCCCGACTAGAAGAACATAACAGAAAAATAAGAAAATTTTAACAACCTTTGATGCTTGTAACTCGTTAATAGTTTAGTTTAAAAACATCACCACCCAGAAAATATTTTATCTACAAATTTATAAAACTTTTGTTATAAAATTGGTTTTATGACATGTTTTATATTTTGTAACAAATTTACATCCAAATATGACACTTTTTAACAATATATTCGTAATTTTTAATTGCCTTGTTTGAGACTCTGAGTTCTTTATCATTTTAATAGTTTAATCCATTTGCATTTTTTTCACATTGAGATATACTTGGTTGTAGATTCTTCATCTTCCTTGCTTTTTATCATTATATATAAAATTCTTACATAGATTTTTGGTGAAAATTTTAATTCCTTTGTATTTATACTTTCCGAAAAACTAGACTTCTCTTAATGCTAAATCTGCTTCAACATTATCGAAGCCTTCTATGTTTATTGTTGCTGTTACTAAATTCTATATTTTGATCTGAACAACTCCTAAATTTTGAAATCAATCATTTGATGGGTGAATTTTTTGACTTAGGTAAAATAACGTATCCTGTTCAAATTTTTTTTGTGATACCTGAACGACAGGATAATTTTTTGAGGTCTGAAATCATGTAAACATGGCGTTTCCGTTTTTATATGGATATAATGATGAATTCCATAGCGTCCCCAAGGTTCCTAACGGTTTGTACAACGTGAAAAGTTAGATGTACGTTGTACAAACCGTTAGGAACCTTGCAGGTTCTCAGTTCATCATTATATCAATATAAAACGGAAACACCATATTTATGATTTTCGAACCTCAAGTATCCTGTCGTTCGAAGGTATCTAAAAAAAAGGACTGAACGAACCTGATTATTTTGCAGATTTAGTTTCAAAATTTAGGAATTCGATCAAATATAGAATTTGTAACAGCAACAATAAACATAAGAAACTGACTATGTTGGCTGAACAGCATTAAGAAATCTGGCGTTTTCGAGTACCAAATGAGGTAAAATTTCACCAAAATCTATGTAAATTTATATATAATGATAAAAGCTGGGAAGATGAAGAATCTACATTAAGTATCCATCTCAATGTAAGTAAAATGGGTAAATATTAAGTGATAA
>JASCZW010011008.1:0-33767 GCA_034211315.2 Aedes japonicus | reverse complement strand
AAACTGGCGGACTTGCTGAGATGTATATAGAAGATAACATAATGCATACGTTGTTAACGTAAAAAAGTTATAATTTTTTAAGATTTTCGCGAATTTGGGCGCCCAATTTGGGATATCCAATTTAAACTTGACCTTGTACATGTAATAGATCGGCAGATAGGGACTTATTAGAAAGTTTTTGGAAAAACATATAACAGCTTTTTCGTATACATTATGATTGAAATTTTGGTATTCACCCATACCCGGAATAACGAACTACGATGATGTTGTTTTGGAAGGAAATAATTTCCAGGATAATTTTGTATAGGAAGGAACCATGAGGCTCCAGGAGTACACAGTATTTTTTTTAACAAAGGTTTGATTAGAAAGCATTGATAGTTCTATTAAAGCACGGCAGGTTGTAAAAGTTGAATAGAAATAGTTTAAAATTGAGCGTAAGGCATTTGTAAAGTTTGTAACGGTCCTTTTTGCTCTTAGGTTTTACCCATGTTGAACTGTTGAAACAAAGACCATCCAAATAAAACTAATTCGTCCACGATTTCGACCAATTAAGCAGCAGAGGACAGGTTACAGAGTGCCACTCTTCGAAAAGAGGCCACGAGAACAGCTGAGTCCGTCCAGAGACTATACTCCTCAAGACAGGTGTGGTTTTCCCTAAATCACTCAAATTGCACTTATTGTTTTCTTTTTCCTCCTTTTCTTCTTTTTTGCATTTTAAGCTTATTGTTTTCACAATTAACTTATTGCTTGCTCTCAACTTAGTGTTCTAGATGCACTTCCACAATAATTAGTTAAGAGCTTTCGATGCCAGGTACCATTTCTGCATAGGTATGATTGCGTGGCATGTACAATCATACCCTAAGCCAGGGAGTCGAGAAATTTTCCATGACGAAAAAATCCTAGACCAGACCGGGAATCGAACCCCGCCACGTCCAGCATGGTGTTGCTTTGTAGCCGCACTTTTACCAACTGAGCTAAGGGCGGACCCGATCACACTTATCTGGTCACAAAATCGAAAATAAATCTAGTTGGAATTGGTTTGAATCTCAAATAGGCAGAAACTAAGATCTATTCGAATGACAGCTCAATAGTGGATCGCTTAAACTTCGTAGAGAGATTCTATCAGTTTTAAAGTGCTCGAAAATTCAATTTATCCAAATCCAATATTGGACTACCTTCGAAACTTATTCGGAATGGTTTATTGATTTAATAAATTGTTCCCATGAGATTCTAGTATATTCAAACGGAGTGGAGTTTTACCGTACATGTGGCAATCTCTGTATGGCGTCATCTAACTACTCAGAATACAACTAAGGGGCTGTTCATAAACCACGTAGACTTTTCTGAGGGGAGGGGGGGTTTGGCAAAAGTCTACGCTCCATACTAAAATTTAAAAAAAATGTATGGAGGACAGTCTACGAAGGGGGGGGGGGGGGGCGGTTGAGATGTTCAATAATGAGTCTACGTGGTTTATGAACAGGCCCTAAACTAGTGCTCAACAATGAGCGCATTTAAGGTGTGCAATATGGGTTTTTTCGCTAGGTTACGGTTTTCAGCTTCATATTCCCACGCTGGTCGAGCAGGATCAAACTGATCAGAGGCGGCGTTTTGTGGGTTTGTAAGTTCGGTTACCGTGTCCTACTTTGTCGGGCTTCTAATACTGGACCCCTTGCATGGGATAGAGATTTCCCCTGCACAGTTCAATGAAGCTTGCCAGCTGCCGGGAAATAGACGAATCCCAAAATACTTACCTTACCAATCAGACTAAGGCCGGCGTGGCCTCTGCTGTACACAGAAGAACCGAATCCCAAAAAAAACACACTTTGAAATGGGAATGTACACACATTTAAAGTAAGTTTAATTTTCTTCTTAGTCTCCGAAAAACTACAAATTTGTGCTTAATGCTTAACTTCAACGATAGGGATTCAAAAACACAAGCTACATGGGAAATAGTTATTTAATAAAATTAATAAAACCACTCACTTATAAATCCTAGAAAGTTTGAGCTGTTTAGTGGAATACATTTAACTAGAAATGAGAAGAAAAATTAGTATTTTCAATTTAACGTTTAACTGGAAAATACAATTTTTTCATCTCATTTCTAGTCACTCACTTATAGTTAAAAATGTAATACTCACTTCTACGTAAATTTTATAACCGCACACGACACGAAAATATAAATTTTAAAACTGCTCGAGGTATTCTTCTGCTCAGTTTAAGCTTCCACCAAAGAATGAGATCATCCGATAGTTATCAAACCCAAGCGACTTGTTTTTCAGTACATTAAGGACTTATTTTTACACGGTTTGTTTTTACGACGATAACTCCAGAACGGAACAACTTATTGACCTAATTCAAATCACACTTTACGTTTTAGGTAAAAAGTAATCATATGGCAGTTTTTCGAAAAAGTCACAATTTTTGGAGTAAATACTCAAAATTTAAAAAACTGTATTTTGACCATTGCATGGAAAGGTAACACATGCATCAAAATCGAAGCAATTTAAAATGTATATGCATGTGAATTTATCAACTTTATTGTAAAAAAAACCTTAGTATACATAAACTTTTGTATAGGTTTTTATATGAGTTAACAAGTTTTATTGTCTGGTATGCTTTGAGGTTTTTTTTAAACCGCTCGACCTTGAAAAGGCATATGCAATTCGCGTGAGTGAAAGGGTTAATACCTCTTCGCTTAAACTTATACTACTGGGTAACTGACCCTCGAGTGTAACGCATTTTGCCTACTTAGGTAGCCAATAAGCATTAGTATATGCAGTAAATCATGTCTAAATCTGCATTTCAGATGCTACAAGCATTATATTAGCATTATATCAGCATCTTGTATGCTATCTGTTGGACGGCTTGGACGGAAATCACAGATGATACATTGCGGAAATTTATTGAACGAATGCCGAGAATTCTATGGAAATTAGAAAAGGAAAACCAAACTTTTCGTTTCCATCCATCTTACTCTTCAGCGTAATGACAGCAATGACGATATTATTTTCTATCAAATGTGTCCAGCTACAACTTTCTGGAGATCACTTTTAGATTGAAGTTGATTATTTATAAGGTTTTATCTAATCCAATAACCTTCTATTAACAATAACTTTCAGCTTTCGAAGACAGCTTCGAGCATCGGCTGTAAATGGTTGTGTCGATACTTTGATGCGCACTCTTTTTTTCGGTTATAGCGTGTTATCTATTGTTTCGGTTTTCTTTTGGTCATTGGCACGTGCAATCGAGTGAGCGTGGAAAAAGAACAAAACTCTGTTTCCCAGCGAGATGTAGTTTTTTGGCCATGGATCATGATTGCTTATGTTAACAATTGGTTAACAATACTTGTTGTATTATCACAAGTTCAAGTATCACACTTTGTGAGTGGCTTTAAAAGCACATTTACTGTTCGTTTAAGTTGGTCCATAAATGTGTTCATTCGTTATTAAAAATTACCATGGTTTCCAAATTATAAACTATCATAATACTTTATGAGTGGTCGCAACAGCATCCTTACTGTTGGTATAAATTGGTTGAAATCGGATATCGGTACTTGTATTTCACTATTTCACTGAAGAATATAAAATATGTATTTGAAAAATATATCGGACATCCTCTGATTTGTTACTGAAAAATAAAAGGTTTAGAGTAATGACAGGAAGCAAGATCAGGCCAAAAGGTTGTAGGATTGTTATGCTGTTTGATCGAGGGTAGCAAACTTTTTTGCAGACACTCCTTTGCGTAGATTTGACCATTCATTGTGTCTGTCTTAATGAATGGACGAGATATTTCTCCACATCCGCATATGGCCAGCTACTCCATTACCGAATTTTTCAGTGTAAATGGCTTGTACTGATCCAGGAACATCCTTTCCCTTCGGCGAGGTATAAAACTGTGCTCATGATAACACAGCCCGATTTTTTTGTCAGCAGTTTGTCGTACAGCAGTTTGTCGGCAGTTTGTCGAACTGATGCTGAAGGATGACGTTTGAAATAATCCATTACCTTTTAGTCGACTGTAGGACCAGTGAGACCGGGTTTTCTACCCCATCTCCGGGAATCTACGAAAGAGCACTGCTGTTGATAGTTGCGTAATGCAGTTTGAACTGCTCCGACGCTCACGCCTTCTTCCTTAAGCAGTTTTCGAAAGACCACTGATAATGCACCGTTTGTAGAAAATCCGTTTTCTTTGCTCGGGAGAAAGACCACGTACTTTCAAACTTCCGTGCGACAAATTGAAAAAATGACAACATCAATTTAATTTGGATTTCAACAACACGACGCAGCCAAAAGTTGGTTGAATACTGCACGCATTTTGAATTAGTCTATATACGTAGTTATTCACAAGGATAGAAAGAGTCTGCTTCCAACAACAATGACCTGATGGGCGGAGAGAAGAATTGACAGTTCCACTCTCCCCATCAAGAGTGCTTAAATTGGGTCCCTCCAGTTTCCCAGTATTAGCATTAATTGTTTGTTTGTTCTATATTGATTCCTGAATAGTCCTGGTATAACCTGAAAAGTCCAAGACATCATTTCTATATTCATAGTCACTCTTTTTTAAGTTATAGAACAATTTATTTACTTATATATATATAGCTCTAGCACAGGCAAACAGACATACAAAAACAGACATATAAAACCAAATTATTTGTTGAAATCATAAAAAAAATCGCCTGACAGCCTCGCAGAATAGCAACCAAAGTTAGGCTGGCAATAAGCCGAAAAGTAACTCTTGTTTGCTACTGCACCCAGAAATGATTTTTTATTCTGTGAAATAGGAAATGAATGATTATAAACTATGTTACTATGTTATTATATTTTTTTGTTGAAGAAGGAAAATGCATGTACTACAGTGATTTTAAAACGTGACGACTATCCCCATTTTATAATTATCAAGTGTACTGGCTCCTGGAGGAAGCAACGCATATGGAAAGCTACTATTTTTACCTGGAACAGTTGATCCGTTCCGATACAATCCAAGGAATTCCAGATAATACATAGTATCTTGGAATTGGAGCCTACAAGAGTTCTGCATCCATCTACCACCAGATGCCCTAGCAAACGAAAATAACAAGCTGATATCAATTTGGTATAATCCTTTGCTCGGGTGGCTATCGTTGGAGTCAATTGGAATTTGGAACGGTTTTCGGAGCTCGTGTAGTTACAACAATCAAACCACACATCGCATTTTCTGTCATTCTAATAACATGATGTCCATTATCAATAAAGCGAACCGTATCTTCCAGTCAGAAGTTCCGGAGTTCCTGAACTTGTGCAATCAGCTGAAGTCTGTCTAATGGTTATTTTTGCAAACATTTGTGAGAATGATTGCCTAAGACACCTACTGCCTTGGGAGTTTCTGATTTGGAGAAACACCTTCGTAAGAAGTCGGAAATATATTTATCAGGGTAGCAGCAGGAGAATATTTTAGATCCGGAACTCTCCAGAAAATACCAGAAAAGAGTTGTTCTACTCAATCTGATGTGCTTCGTATACCGAGCTGATTAAATGATCGTTAAGCGCTTTGATCTGAATTTATCCGAAGTGCTGTACACTTTGAAGGAGTTCCACTCGATTATAACGCTGTATCAGATTTTTTTTTTTCAAAGCGGTTAGCAACAGGTGGTCAAGAATTTTTTTTCATTGGAAACTTGTGGAGGAAACTGATGGGTTTCAAACTAGCAGATGGCTTTTCCCTTGCTAAGAAAGTTCATCGTGAACTTTCTACTAACCCCTAATAATCTTATGAATTTCATAAGGCTCAACTTATGTACAACACTCAGCCAAATAATCTTAAGAATTTCATAAGGTTCAACTTATGAACGATGCTTTGGAATTTCATACGGCTGACTTATGAATGGATTTTGTTTCACACAACGTTGTTTTTATGCGCCTTTAAGCTTTCCTGATTACAAGTGTTGATGTATACTAGTGGGAAAGTCACTGGACCCACAACCTCAACGCTCAAGGTTCGAATCCAGGTTGCTCCATATTTTTATTTCTTCTACATCTTTGTATTTCATAAGATAAATTTATGAAATTCATACCGAAAATCGAAAGTTTATTTCGCTGAGTGAATGATTTGAAATTTCATAAGACTGACTTAAGAATGGATTTGGTTTTTAACGACGTTATTCTTGTACATCTTTAAGCTTTCTTGCTTGCAAGTGTTGATGTATACTAGAGGTCAAGTCACTGGACCCATAGCCTGAACGTTCAAGGTTCGATTCCCAGTTGCTCTATATTTTTATTTTGTAATCATCATTATATGTATTTCATAATGTAAATTAATGAAATTCATAATGTGGCAAATAATCATAATGCAATCTTATGAATATCGAAAGTTTATTTCGCTGAGTATAGTAATTTATTAAAATGTGCACAGAGGAAAATTACATGGTTTTACCGACAATTAAATCATGGTCAAGATGACTACTGTATATACTGGACACAATAACCATTAAAATGGTCAAATTGCCCACGTTCATGGCATTCTTGACTACCCAGGTAACCATAAGCAGTTCCAAAGTGTCTTTACAATTCAAGATGCTGATATAATCCTAATATAATGCTTGTAGCATCTGAAATACAGATTAAGGATTGATTTACTGCATATGTTAATGCTTATTGGTTACCTGGGTATGGTCATTTTAACAAAGGCTATTCCGACCTTATGGTAAATGTTAAATCGACTATTTTTGACCATGACCATAGACGGTTGAAAATCACTATACTGTCTAGTCATCCTTGCCCCCAATAATGTTAAAATTGATCATCGATTTTTTCTTAAGCCCCATGAAAAGACTGTTTTGTATCGGCCAATCACAATAAATGTGTTCTAATGAGTATACATCTGTTTTATATTGCATTTAACTCAATAGAAATTATAACAAAAACAAGTACACACGCATTTTGGCACCTGAAAAGATTCAATTCTATTTTTACAGCACAAAGTTTGAAAGCTAAGATTTTTGTCAAGATTATCTGCACAGATAAATAAGATTTTTTTGGCAAAAATAGTGTTGGGAATCAAAATTTTTTGACAGTGGTTTGTTTACACTTCTATAAAGACCAACCGATGCAAGTTTGATCAAAGTAGTCGATCGCGTTTAGAAATATTGTCAAATGGAACTCGAAAGAAAAAAATTGTTCAAAAACACCTGAAAAATCCGGAGTGGTCCGGTTCCAAGCTGGCTAAAGTGCTGAAGATGCCGAAAACAACAATTTGTCGAGTGCTCAAGATCTACAAGAAAACCCTGAGTGTGGAAAAGAATCAGCGGACCTACGAAAAAAACCAGGGATCAGTCAGTCAGCTGCGCAGCAAGGAGTTGAGGTGCGGTAAAACCAACCACTGTCTTTCGATACGAGATGGGGCCAGAAGGAACAACGCCAACTTTCAAACGGTGCGGAACATCCTTGTCAGAGATACAAGTCGTGCAAAGCCAGTGAACATCCGAATCCAGTGAACATCCCGAAGTTTTACATCGGGACTGGACATGGGGCTGTGCCGGGAAGATTCAAATTCGTGTTTACCGACAAGTTTGCGAAGAAGGTCATGATTTGGCAAGCGATTTGCAGTTGTGGTCTGAAAATGGAACCATTCGTCACATCCTCGACGATGACAGCCAAAGTTTACATCGAAGAATGCCTGAAAAAGCGTGTATTGCCGCGCATCTACAAGAATAGGGGCAAAGTCATCTTTTGGCCCGATTTGAACAGCTGCCACTTCTATAAGGTGGTTCTGGAGCGGAATGCTGCCAACAAGATCGATTTTGTCCCCAAGCTAATGAATCCTCCGAATTGCCTGGACTTTTGATCAATCGAAAAATACTGGCCAATTTTAAAGCACCGACTTCGACGAAGCGGAGGAGCAGTCAAGGACATCCAGCAAATGCGTGCAAAATATAATAAATGCGCTGATTTCGTGCTTCATCAAAAGGAAGGTTCGAGGTTTCGTTCGAACTGGAGAAAGATAACCATCTAATGCTGTAACTTTGAAGTAATAATAAAAGTACTGTAAAGCAGTCATTCATGAACTTTTGAAACTTATTGAAGGAAGAATAAATGGTCTTTTTGTGCGTAACAATTTACTTTTAGTCAGGTTTTAAGCCCAGTTGTTTTGTCAACAGTATTTTCATTTCCGCCATATAAACTTATACACAATTGGTTAACCTTTTTCTTCTCTTTTGATTTTTACAGGTATTACACTTTAATCATCAGGATATAATTGGACTTAAGAAATATCGACGAATACGTATTCAACTTATGGCTCATGCAGCAAAAGGTACGATATTTAATTTGGATTCCCCTTCTCTCGAAAAACAAACTGTCATCTTTTATGGCACATCGCCTAAACAAACGAATCTAAGCAAACATTGCTAATTTCACATAACAAACAACACCCGGACTGATGTCATCACAAGATGGGAAACGAGTTGAACTTTTTGATTGCCGATCGTCAGTCTCCGATAGCCGTTGCCGCGTGTTTACCGCAGCACAACACCGCCAATCATTGCGCATCATAATACCACAGTGCCTTAATTGAATTTGGCCGCTCACAAATCGGTGAATTACTGCCAATTGGTTTCGTTTTTTTTTCACCAGTCTATGTCTTCTTATTCAGTACAAAACCGCGTGCCTAAAGCTCTACAATGCCCATACATCTACTTCCACTTGCTGAGCACTTGCAGGCGGGACGAGGTACCTAAGTAAGCTATAGAGCTATGAACTGCGAGGCACTGTGCAAAAGGCTCAATTGCCCTCGCGCTCAGCGAAGCGATTTATCACAGAACAGTGATCTTTTCTTTTTCTTCTATTATTTACTTCACTCTAGTCTCCAGCTGGTGGCGGAGGAAAATCGCGCACAAAAGTCGTGTGATCAGCGAGGCTGAAAATAAAACAGAACATTACCTGCCATTAGCGTTGTGGTCGGAGGATTCTAAGCCTTTTGCGCGAATCCTCCTGCACTTGGTCTTGGTCTGATGGTGGTGATGGAAGAGTCCAAGTCTAAGACCTCTATCGCTCATAGGTCTTGATTAGTTCGTTGCTAGACAGAGCGGTTCTGTTTTATGATGACTTTTATTAGATCGTGTGGTTGCTCTTTAAGACTGATGAATGAGCGGGACAGTACCTTTTGAAGTGGAAAGAAAGAACGGTGGTGATAGTTATACGTGCAAGGAGAAAAGGGTGGCCATTAACTTCCATTGGATGATGGCGAAGCATGGGGAAGGCTCGGAGGGAGGCATGTGCGCCATTGAAGCCATCCAGTGGAACACTATGAGCTGGCTGTTTGTCTGTCTGCCTGATAAAGCTGGTGAGGAACCTAAACTGTTGCAGAAATGTGGCCATTGAACTCATTGTCTTTAGAGCTGTTGCTTCGCAGTCTTCAGCAAAAACATGACATGGGAGGTGAAGAAAATGTGGAGCATAGTAATTTTGTGCCCATGTGTGTATTGGCGAATACAAGCAGCGTTCGATTCGAGGCAACGATCGCCGTGGCATGAACGGAATTTTAGACATGGTTCAAGTCAAATTTGATATTTGAAGAAGACTTTCATTGAGTGAGGAGAACATTCCTGAAACGCGATATTCATTCTAAGTAGCAGCATATTCTTACAGCAAAGTGCAACCCGGCGCTCGAGTCGATGCAGAGTAAAACAAAAATATCAATTATCCAACTATATGGGGATGGGCTTCCGTTAGCTTTCGGATCGGTACGGCGCTGAGCATGGCCACTCACACGGGTCGAGAATTGAATATGGCTGTGGGGCCGGTTCTCCTCTCAGCCTCGAGCAGCAGTAGAAATTTTTCAATTTTCACGTCTCCCACAGTGGGTCGAATTGTGCGTCCCCGCCGTGTCGATTGTATGCATGTTCCAAACAACAACAACAACAACAATGGGGAAAGCGGAAAAAGCGGTTTTTTTTATTGATTGAGTTTTTCGATTAAAACTGAAATGAGGAAAACGGTTGTTTCCGAGTCGGTGGACTTGTCTTGTTGAGGTTCGTGACGTATTGTTTGTGGGGGAGAATATTGGGTGCAGTTGAGTTGAGTGGATGGACGGCCAACAAAGGCCTGGATCATTTTGGTGCTTGCTAATTATGGTTGTTAAAATCACAAACGAGTTCCATGTCAGGAATTTTCGATTTTAATATTTAGTGAATATTTGAATTCTATGTTTCTACAGCAACATAAAAAGGTGATTTTTAAAGAGGAAATTATGAAAAGAATATTCCAAATAATTCGTACACAGCCATATTTAAATATTTCTATCGACTTACATTTACGTACTTGATCAGTGACGTTCCTGTTGACAAGAATGGAAGAAAATGCAGTCATTGTTGAAGACATTTTTCAGAAAGTGTTCATTCAAACAAGTTCGATGAGGGAAACACATCGTCTTGAAAGAAGAACTGCAGAGAAGGGAATGCAAAGATATGACATTAATCATTGATGGTTTCGTTCGTGTGATGATTCATTCCTCTTGTGCATGGATTTTACTGAAAATGTTGGCCAAAAGAAGCGTTAGAATATTTCTAAAAGATTCAGCGCGATTCTTTAATTGTTGGACTCCTGGGGCTGGTTTTACTTTTTGTGTTGAAATTATTGCGGTGTTGATGCATATGTTTATTTATTTTTTAACTCGTTTGTATCGTGCTAACAGAAACACAAAACAAATTGGATTTGAAGTAATTGGTTATAACATGTAACACCTCAAGGCACATTCCAGAACGAGCTTCAATTGCTTATGGAATAAACATGCTGATGGATGTTTACATTGTCCTGATTAGCATTAGCAGCATTTTAGCATTAGCATTGACGTTTGCACAGCTCGTGGATGGAGCTACGATGAGGAATAATTCGTTGAAGATATTGCATGCCACCATGAAACGAATCCAGTTACTGATACGTTTCTTCACGCAATAATCTCCACGAAGACACTCCTCGATCGCTCACCTGGCCACGTCCATGCAACCGTTGGTGATAGGGAGGATTCGATATCTACCTTAAGAAGACACGGGGAACGTGTCCTTCACGTAGCCTTCGGTAGATATCAAAGGAAAAGGGAAATTAATAGTCGGAGAGAATAGTTGAACAGAATGCCCTGTTTGGTGTACAGAACCAAAATTTATTCTTAAATGGTCGTTGGGAGCATCTAGTCTAAGAAGGTTAAATGATGCTCCATTTCTCTTCAAACGGTTGGGACTTTAGCATTAACTATAGTCCTAGCTCCGTAAGGCTTATGGTTATAGCGTCATTACTCGCTCTTGATGGATGTTTACATTGTCCTGATGCCCATTTATCCTAGCGCTGGCTTACCAGCCTTCGTGGATTATCATCTGTGTGAACATCCTATTATGTTATACCATACTCCCTTGTAGTAAAGCGCTAAATAAATTAATATTCACGGATGATCGTTTTGAAGCCAATCACATGACCATTTAAGAAGCTCGCATGTAAGTGTGAATATATGAAAGCGACTCATTACATAGAAATACACTTTTGAGAAGAATGCCTGTGATGCCATTCACAATGTTTGATGATGGGTCTTCGGTGATGGGAATTTTTAACAACGCTTGAGAGCCGTATTGGATCGCCTTAAGCCAACAGTAAGGATGAAGTCGAGCACACGACATTGAAGAAGTCTGTAAGTCGCAGACGAAATAGGCCTATCTGTCAAAAGAAAATCTTTCTATAGTGAAATTTAACGGAATCATAAGGATGATGTTGGTGCCAGTGTGATGATGGTTTACATTATTTAGAATCAAGGTAGATACAAATGGAACAAAAGCCGATACGAGTCTATTAAGACCAACTCTAAGTCTAAGAACTAAAACATCACTGGTTGAACTTGTTTTTAAACAAAAAAAAACAAAGGAAACACCTTTCTCAACTATCACTAGCAAAACGAGAGCAAATTTCTTTATACGTAGTAAACGCGGGCAAAATGTTTCTTTTAAGAAGTGAAGACCAACTATGCTGTTGGGATTTTTGACATTTTTTTATCAATTGGTTGGAAATATTTACCACAACCAATTAAATTATCTAAGAAGCCATTCATTATGAGCAATTGTGCAACTATCACAAATTAATGGTGATACTTTTGGCATAGACAAGTGCGGTTCGTCAATGTATACCTAATGATTTAAAAAAAGGAATCATAATGAAATGCCAAACAATTCATACGCAACAGCATCTATGAGATGTACCAGCGTGGACAGTCTCATCTCTGGATTTCGAAAAGCAGACAAAAGCAGATTACGGGGTGGTAGCTAAGCAGCCGGTGACTAGGCAGCCAGTTGCTAGGCGGACTAGAAACCGGAGCCAGCGATGGATATGCCACCAGCCAGGATGGAATGAATCAGCGGTAGCAAGTCAGTCAATTGCTAAATAGCAAAGCATATGCAACCACAGGTGACTAACTAGCCGATTAATAGGCAGCCTATAAAGCAGTGAAATTTCTGGAATCCTGCTGGTTGGCTGTTGACGAGAACATAAAAAATCTGCTTTTCAGTGTGACCATTGTACAAGGTGGTGTCCTGCCAAAAATAAAGGTATTTAGCCAGAGGCTTCAAGTTCAACCTTGGACCCACCATAAAAAAACGCCCTCTTTAGAATGAACAATTTGTTTTTCTTATCTAAAGAATTTGCTTTATTAAAATTATCACCATCTCCCTTAACTTATCGTTGCGTATTTTCGTAAATTTAAGACTTACAGGACAGGCAGCCAACGAGAAATCGACTTACTATGCAAGCAGTCAGCGTATAAAAAATGACTGCATAAATTCATGCATAAGAAATAAATACGTAAGAAAATACATTGATTAATATAAATTATTTAATATATCAATGATTAAATAAATTAACAAACGTATGTTGAAATTAGTGACATATTAATAAATTTATAAACAAATAAATAAGTAATTGCACATTGATATTAAAAGTAAGTAAATAAATATGTAACTTAAAAAACAAACATTAGAAAATAAAACAGCTAATGAATAAATCAATCAATAAATTTATCAATATGTTAGTGACTAACTGTTAATAAAAAAACAGAACTCATAAATAAAAGAATGAACACATTCATGAATAAATCAATATGTCAAAATAAATGAAAATATACATGAATAAAAAAAATTATATGACACATTAATTAAACCAGACACAAATCGATAACAGAGGAAAAAATAAAAGAATGCATAAACCTAATAAAGGCAAGAATATGTAAAGAAACAAGTAAATAACAAAAGCATTGAATTCTATATTTTATTGAATACATCAATGAATAAATAAATAAATGTATGAAGAGATAAAAAAACAGATAAATAAATAAATCAATCAATAAGTTCATGAATATACATGAAATATTAAGCTTAAATTCAAATAACTTAATAAATACTTTGAAAAAAAAAACAAGTTAATCAATAGAACAACCAGTAAATTAAACAATTTAATAATAACTGTATGTAAAAAAACCAATAATAAATTCATGAGTGAAATAATGAAGACATTAATGGATGAGTTAATACTTTGAAATAAAAATGAATATACATGAATAAATAAATGATTTAGTCAATAAATTCATAAAATAATCAGGAAGTAATTGTATACACAATTAAACGCATACATAAATAGATAGTAAAAAAAGTAAATGCCAAAACTAAAGAGCAGAGAATGAATTTTTAAATAAAATAATGAATATAAATTTAGAATTAATGAAAATTGAAATAAACAATTTAGAGAATTCAAAACTTATGAATATACTAACCAATTGTTCACTATTATATCTTTATATTATACTAAAGTTGTTAAAATAAATAAACAAACATAAAAGTAGATCAATGAATATATGAGTAATTGAATAAACGAATAAAATTTATGAATAAGTTCCTTATAAAATTAAAAAAAAATCATTATGGATAAAGAAATAAATGGTTAAAATAATGTTAAAAATAAGATAAATAAACAATCAAAAACTAAATAGAAACAAATTCGTCCATATATAAATTATCAAAAAAATTCAGCGATAAATAGATAATAACCCAAGTAACCATTAAGCACTAAACGTGGCATTATATCAGCATTATATTTGCATATAAAGCAGCACTTAAATGCCTTGAAGCTCTTTGTTCAGATATAATACTAATATGATGCTAAGAAAGGCGATATAACGCGCTTATATAATGCAGAAGTGACAGCTTGTAAATAGCATTAGTCCGTTTTTGGCACTGCTAATGTTATAAATCTGCATCAATCTGTTGTCTGTTTCCGATTTATTTTAAGAAGTATTACTTCTTTTGCTTCTTCTTATTGATAGAATAAGCAAAAAAAGAGGAAAAATGCATGCAATATTGAGCTATAAACAAACCGCATGGTGTAAATTCATATTTTTAGTAGTGGGTGTATTAGTATGAAGTAATATTTTGTAAATTTGATATATTGCGAAAATCATTTCATCTTCGGATGCTACGAACGAATTTGAAGGCGTAGAACTAACTGGCTTATGGAGATACAGCAGTTTCTGGAAAAAAATAATCAATATGATCAGATTTGTTAAGTTTTGAAGCATCGTAGTTTCGAAACAATTTCACTTTACATCTATAATTTCCACTGTTTAAAGTTTTTTTACGACTAATTCTTGGCCATACTGGTTTTTGTTGACTCCAAATTACTTTTCAACGCTTTTGTTAACAAATTCTTAGCATTATATGATAGCCTTATATTTGCACTAAATGCAGATATAAAGCATTTATGCTGTGAATATGATAAATACTTTTATGCATTATAGCAGCCTTATATGCGCATATAATGCTAGCGATAATGCTATATTTTGGGTGGAGCTAGAATGCATTTATGATGCTGATATGAAGCTTGCATGCATAACATATGCTAATATAGAGCTTTTAAGCAACATTAATGCTGATCTAGTGCTATTATCGAGCTATAGCTTAATGCTTATGATTACTTGGGAAGATATTTATAAACATAAAAAGAGATAAATAAATAAAAGTGTAAACAAATGAAATGAAAATTAAAAAGAATAGATGACAGAAAAAAAAAAGTAAATAAATAACTGACAGAAATAAAATTAATAAGTGAACAGTTTTCAAATTTAAAAAAATCAGTAACAAGTAAGAGAAAATGCATATAAAAATTAATGCATGGATATAACATAAAAAACAAATATGAGCGATACGATAAGAGCGATATGATATGAGCAAAAAAATATAAAATAAAAATAAAGTTTAGAGAACAAAACAGTTAATCACTAGCGAGATCATTAGAAAAATACGAAAATAAATAGAAACATCGTGAAGTTCATTATTGAACAATTGACGCTTATATTTACTACATAATAGATAAACTTATCATGACAAAAACGAATAAATTAACATTTGAAAGAGATTAACAATTATTTAATCAACAGAAATAAAATTACCAAAATCAAAAAGTGAATTGATTTCTTTGAAAATTTTCTTCTAGAGTTCTTAAATATTAAATAAAATTAAATAAACAACTGAGTTAATATTAAAATAAATGCATGAACAGAATGCATCTAATGCAAGCATGATATAAAAACTACATTTGAAAATGTATAAATGGTTGAATAAATTAATGAATAAATGAAAAAAAAAATATCAATGAAAAAATTGATAACTTAACAAACCAATTAAAATTTTTTAAACTTAAAAATGGAAGAAAGACTACACAAAATAATGGATAAAACTATTGATAAATAAATAACTAAACGAATGATTAATGAGATGAAGAGATAACTAATATATTTACAACATATGAATGATTAAGGAAGTAGGAATGTATAACAATAATAAATGGATGCATAAAAATTATTCAAAAATATTCTGGACATTTGCGAATGTTAAATAAACAAACTAACAAATCCATTTAAAAAAAAAAAACAATTTATGAAGAAAAATATACAAAACGAATTGTGGATTGAATATAAAACTCAATGAATATAATTAACGAATAAATAAAAAGAATGAATAAATAAATTATTATTATTAATTATTAAATAATTCCAAGAATCAATAAAACTATAAGATTAAAAATAGCTAAGATGATACAAAAGATTAATTCAAAATTAATTACGTTATAATCAAATGCGTGAGCAAACACAAATTAAAATTATGAATTAAAGTTAATATCGATAAACCTAATCAACAGAATGACAAATAGATGTATATACAATTAATTTAACTATTTTAAATATAAAAGATAAATAAATAAATAAATTAATTTATTAATATGCATATGCATGAAAAATTAATGGATTTAAAATAAAAGTTGTGAATATATAAACAAATACAAGACATATTTATAATAAATTTTAACAATAAATCAATAAAATATTTGATATTAAACAAGCATATAAAAAGGAATTTATCAATTTAAGTTTTTTTTTGTAGAAGTTATTAATAAGAACTAATGAAAAAATGAATCAACAAGCATATGTCGCAAATTTCCAAAATTGTTGTTGAATAAATATATAAAAAAATGTCAATACATTGATGATTTAAAATAAGAGTAAAAAAATTTATATATCATCACCTAATGAATAAATAAGAATCAATGCATAATTGAATTAATTAATAAAAAGTTAAAAAATAAGTAACGAAAATATTTAATTAAAAAATATGAATGAATACATAAATGTATAAAAATAAATAATTAAACAAAAATATAAGGAAACAAATCGATAGAAAAATTTCTTGAGAAATAGAGGAATAAAATGTATAAAAATTAAGAAATCAATAAAAAATTAGATGTATCGAGAAATAAATAAGGACAAATAACACTTTAACCCGTTTCTTCAAAAAAAATATCATCTCTCAATAGTGATGAAGTTACTCGACATGCACTAAAAAAAAGATACGGGATATACTACAATAGATCAAATAAGTGGTCGCAGTGGTTATGTTCCAAACAGAGGAAACAAAAAACAAAAACAAAAAGTATACGAAAATTTCGTGATATTCATTAATTTCAAGTGTTTTAACCTCTCTTTACGATTGTTCAGATTGACTGTGGAACAACAGATTGATGATATTTTGTAAAAAAAAAATTTACATTCTTTCTTATTCACTTCATTTTGTTTAAAACACCTTAAAACGTCTGGAGGCCGCTCATTGCCAATCAATGTATATAAATTTCGGCGGTAGAGCCAATATTATTTTTCAAAACAAAGGGCGTAAACATTCATGAACTTTCCGCTTCAAAATATCATGCTGTAGCTCTTGAACTGATCACTAGAGTTCATTTAGTTTTTTTTGGCACGATGGGCCACTTATCGAGGACAAGACCAAAGTAGTTTCCTGATCTATGGAAGTTTAAAAGTGTTTTGCTAGAAACTCTCATTATAGAAACATTCATTTAGCAACTTCATCTGAGTATCCCACAAAAAGATGCAGAAGAATTAAAATCGTGCATCACAAATCACATAAAATGTCAGTAGTAAATCTTAAACAGAGACAGCTCTTTACTATTATCCTACAATAACAAAATGGCAAAGACTTAATTTAATTCAATATTGCCACCTTTGGGTCACCGGTTTTCACATCACCCCTGTTGACATCCGTTTAAGCCCGTGAGAAGAAAAATGCTAAACCAGCCCCACCGCAACATCAAATTAAATTCATTATGTCAAATAAAATCATTGACTTGCTGCAACTACTCATGACGACTTCGCTGGTGGTTCTGCTGCTGCATGCTGCTTCCACTTCTCCAGTCCGGTTGAGATAAGTTTCATTAATCTCCAAACTAGACATTTTCGCCTGCAGCCCACACAGATTTTTTCCAGGTTATTACTGGAGTGTTGCAAGCAAACACGCTTTGGAACAATTGCTCGCTCTCCCTTTCGAGAGATAGGTATATTACCAAGACTGTGTTAGACGAGCCCTTTCTGGTTTTTGTTCCGTAGGTCGACCATCGCGTCGCACTAACAACCTATCCAACCAACCGACCAACCAACCAACCAAACAACCAACCTACAACGTGACGATCTATCTTGCGCTTTAACTTGTTCATCCAGCCCTCGAGGCTTGGCAGCATCCCTTTTCCTCACCACACCGCCCTGTTACTGCTTGGCTGCTGCAATATTCAATGGCTACATGCGACTGGAACTATGAGATAACTTCTCCAACTTGGCCGGTGGAGCGGCGTGCGCCACAGTTAAATACCAGTAATATTTCATTGAGGGAGAAAAACGAAACCTGCGAAACATTTCTTTCGACCGGGGGTCTCACTTTTTATTTGCGCAATCCCATAGACGGTTCGAGCTGGCTGGACCTACAGCCAGGCATGCGGACTGGTTGCCCTCGTTTTGGTTCCTTCACCGACTACTGCGAGCTGGGCACTTTGCCCAGCGGAATCGACACCGCATCAAGATCGCAGGAGGCCGGTCAGTCTTTCATTCATTTGTTTCATTTCATTTTCATTTATATTTCACTTTTCATCTGTATGATTGCCTTTCTCGCTTGGACTTAACTAGATTATTATGTTCGATCTGTGGCTCCTGTGGGGATGTGCTCTTTGCATGTACGCGTATTTCATTCACTTACTGCACAACACCCGGCACTTAAGGAGTGTGCCGTACGGTGTGGTTGGCTGGCTGGCTGGCTGGCTGGCTTACTGACTGACTGCGAGCGAATGATTGACTGCCTGACTAGTATTGAATGGATTAATGACCGCTAGATGATCGGTTTCAGATGCGGTGCCGAATTATAGTAATTCTGAGAAAATCAATTAAATCGAACAACGCGGCACCCGGTGCGAAACGATTTGCACACTTTCATTTTCACCGAAACTCAGCTGGAAAGCTACCGAAAAGGTTTGGAAAATTTGTTTTGAATGTTGATTTCCGATTGTGTTTTGGACCAACTGAAAGGGGAAAGGTGATTCCTGAGAAATCGATTTGCATTTGAGTTGAACTTTGCTGGATACGCGGTGGCATTTGTTGACGGCACATCGGGGTTGTTGTTAAAGTAATTGTTCCGATTGATTCGTTGAAATTATCTTTACATTTTAACGAAAATTTGTTGATCAATTTATTCAGAGATTTCGATTTAAAATCGTCAATAACAACATTGCTTATCCAGTCAAGGGTAGATTTGCTAACATACCTTGAGTTGGACATTGTACATTGTTCGGTAACAGATGAGAATACATTCGACATTTGTTAAATTAGTGCTTCAAGTTAAAAAAAGAAACCAGAGTTATTTTATTTATTTTGTTTGATGATAATAATAAAGGTTATAATGAACTTACAAATTCCGCGCTTTTAGAGAAAAAAAAGTAATTTTAACTAACGCGTAATATTTCCCTCGTTTAGTTGCGAGGTTAAAATAGCGTTATCAACGTTATTGTTTGCAATATTTCATACAGCATACAACATTGTATGCAAACTTCCATACAACAAAATTGATTCCAGCGATATCTGTCTAAAGTTTACATGAAAGATCCCGTTAATTTATGTTAAATCTAGCATTCTCTTTATGTGCAGTAGATAGCGCAGAAAATATGTTTCTTCCAAACTGTGCACGAACAAATTCAACTGTAGATTAAGAAGGACATAAGGTTTAATAGACACTAGAATAGTAGAATTTAAGTTATAATTATATGCGGTTATTATGATAAAGCCAATCTATGGTTGACAAGTGAAATATACTATTCACCTCGACCACCAAACCACATTGCACTCCAGTTTAACTATTGCTTACAAAACTGTCATGTTGTTGGATTAGTACAGCTACCCTCTACTTACCCGGTGCTACTCATTTCTATGTTACTCACTCGATGAGTTCTCGGAAGCGTTGCCAGCAGCAACACACATTAACAACAACAATGTGTTATTTCTCTATCTAAACACAATCAGTATTCCATTAAGTTTTTTAAGAGGAATACTTTAAAAAGATTGCCCAACACTTACATTAGTGTTGCGTGGAACTTGTCGGGTTACATAAGACTGAATACAGTTATCATTTTGTTATTTGGAAACATATATTATAGAATGTGTCTATGTAATTGTCAATTGATTAATTTGTAGCTTTATTTTCTAACATCGCATGAATGTTGTAGTCACAATGAAGAATTTTTAAAGATGTGCAAACATGTTCGACAAATTAGAGTGAGATTATCGATTTTCTTAACGTTTTATAGACCATAAGCTGACCATACATATTATCTTCACTTTCTTCAAATGAGCTAATGTTCTGTTCACAAATAAATATGAACAAGAATTTTACAGGAAAACCATAGGACCAATTTTGAAGACATATTATTTCTTATGTTAGAAACTGCAGTCTAATGTATTCATTACATAATAAAACGTTGGAATTAGTATAATTTTAAATGGAAATGTATGATAATGTGGTTTCATATTTTTCAACAAATGTAACCAATCTGAAATCTAAGCAACGCAATCTATAATATACAGTCAGAGTTATGATGTTTTCAATATGGATTGACCGGTAGATCATACTTTAAATTTGTTTTGCAGCATATTAAAGAAGTTTAATTTAAAACTGTTTTGATAACTAGAAATTAGAAGAAAAATTAGAATTTTCCATTTAATTCCAACTACCTTTGCTTATCTTGACTGGTACGCGTATTTCGTCTGCAATGTGCAGACTTCTTCAGTGTCTCGTACTAATAACTCGACTTGTTATTAGTACGAGACACTGAAAAAGTCTGCACATTGTAGACGAAATACGCGTATCTGTTAAGATAAGCAAATGTAGTTGAAATTAAATGGAAAATACTAATTTTTCTTCTAATTACTAGTTACAGGTATTCCACTAAACATCTCAAACCCTCTAGGATGTTTTGATAAGTTTTGTAAATATCTGAAAATTTAATCGTGGAAAAACTTTGACCAACATGTCAGCGCTCTTTGTATACATCGATCATGGAGAAGCACGTTCACGCGTCCAACCCTCTCGGTCCGGGTGTTATAATTGATCATCAGATCTTTTTAGTTTTGTTTGCAAAACAATTTTATCAGTGTTTTTCAATATTAAATTATCTGGAAGATTATGGATGACACCGCTCAAACCTTTGTGAAGTGATTGGTGCGACCATCATTATCATCATCATCATTGTCATGTTGAAATTTTCTAACAAATATCTTAACTGGCAGGCTAAGCATGTCTGCAACTTGAACATCGACATTTTCATTGCAACCGGGACGGCTTACCAGGAAATTTACTTAGAGTCCCGAGCAGTAGACAACAACATATAATAATACCTAATACCTTATACCGAATACCTAATTTTGATCTTGATAACTGGGCTTGGTATTGAAGAGCTCAGATTAAGAGGTACAATACCTAAACAAATTGCCTAAGAGTTGCTAGCACAATATCTCTCGAATAACAAAACTTGTTATTTCGGATACCTGGGAATCTCTGAGAGGTACTATTTTGGTAATCTCTTACCTCAATTTGGTATTCGCATAACATTGTGCGAACAATTTTATGGTATTGTCCTCAAGTATTTTACCTCTTAATCTGAGCTCCTAAATACCAAGGCCAGTTATCAAGTAGAAAGCTTATGGATAGATCAACTTTATTTCAGACTGTAACAACAGTTAACTTATCAAAATTTTGTCCAAAGTGAGGAAATCTCTCAACAATTATCGCACTGAAAATTTATTTTTGTATATTAGCTTTCAATCGTTTCGTAAACGTGGATTTTGTACATAGAACAAATGTCTCGTATATTGTACGAATCATTCAGATTGTTTTTTATCTGGTGAAACGCTGTCGTCACACCTTTTTTTATAATGTACGAAATGAGTTTCGCCAAGAACAGCCAATCGTTGCTTCTCTTTTATGGTATTCATGCATGATGGTGTTGCTGCTGGCATGGGCCGGAATAATTTATTCATCCCAAAATTAAAATTAAAGCGATGTCTAGAGTTATGACATTCATACTATTAATCAAACATCAAATAGGTGTGATCAACCACGGTTTCAGTAACAATTCTTCCTAAAAATACGGGATCGAATCCCATGTCAGAAACATTGAAAACTAGGCTGGACTGCTCTACGTGGTTGCCCTTTTTTTTTCAATCACATTTCGAGTCGGTAAAGTAGGTCTGTGACGTCACGGACGGTGCACACCTACTATCGCTACACCTTGCATCGGTTGACGTCGTGACATACAACCTGTGGACGGACAATAGAACCATTGTTGTCTATAGTGTCATCTTTAGCAGTATAGTTCACTAGTACTCCGATTGTTTTCCCGAATTAAACGAAATTTTAATATGTTGCTTGCGCCAACGGGAGGGAAGTTTCCAAAACTATAAACCACCACAAGAATTAACGGTTGAAGTGCATAGTATAAATTTTCCTTACGTTTAGTGCCTCCTTCTTTCTCTTCTAGAACAATTTGCTGAGTCAAGCCTCCTCCCAATATAGGTTAAGCTAGATATTTCAATAGGTGTTTATAGTATAAGTTTTTAATCAATTCACGTCATGATTTAGGTTTTAATTCTTACTCTTTTTAGCATTAGTAATCACTTCGTAGGATAATTAATGATAGGCTTAGGTTCTATGGCAATTAATTATAGGATAAAAAAATTTAATTCGGGAAAACAATCGGAGTACAAGTGAAGTAAACTGCTAGAGAAGACACTATGACAACAATGGTTCTATTGTCGGTCCACAGGTTGTATGTCACAATTTCAACCGATGCAATGTGTAGCGATAGTAGGTGCGCATCATCCGTGACGTCACAGGGTCTGTCAATCGTTCATGCAATCAGCAAAGAGATGTTGCTTTTTAATTTGTGACAAAATGTCGGTCTTTGTATTGTATTCGTACAATGCACGAATGTTCTTTTTGTGTAAACAAATACTTCATGCTTTTGGAAATTACGCGTGTATAATTACAAAGATGTCTTCATAAACACACAAAAATCAGTTTTGTTGTAGAAACCAACGAATAGATTCGTTAGCTCTACCTTCGATCTCGTAGTGTAAACTAGAATTAATTTTCAGTGCGGACAAGCAACGCCTGCTTGCACTGAAATAGCATAACCACAGCCGTGCGTCAATTCAACAGTTCAAATCGGAAATTAAAATAAAATAATTCTTGTTCTGTACCTCTCGACTGCCATCAAGGGGAATGGAATCCATTCAAATCATCATAAAAGATTGTACCTTATAAAAATTGCCTACTTAGCGATCCCCATAAAACGTGAATCACCGTTTCAGTATCACTCTCAACTTACTTACTTTACTTTTGATGGTTCAATGTTCCCAATTTAATTGACCTGAATTCAAGCATGGCTGGTAGTCAGGAATTAGCTTCTTGGTACACTTTGTACACAGTTGAGTTGGCGTTGTACAGGGGATCTTAATATTTAAGAAAATTCGGTGGCAAACCTTGCCAAAACCGTCCAGCTTTATTAAGTTTTATTAGAGTTTTGTGCCACTAGACGTCAATTTGGTTTTGTTATGGCAGCAAGAGGTGCAAATAGGTTTCAAATTTGAGTCAGGTTTATGAGAACTTATTCAGCTTTTTCACCACGATCTCATAACCTTGTCTTCTAAATTCCTTATACTCCTATCAAAGGTTTAATTTTGCCTGTATGAAAAATACTGTTTTGAAATGCCGGACTCAATCATATTATCTTATTATAGTCAGTTGAAATAGCATTTTTAAAACATTTTGCCTCCTATAAATGCATTAAACAGCAAATTTGCAAAACTGTGATTTTTTCCAATCGCCACATTGAAATATAAGATTTCATTGAAATATGGAAATACACCAAATTTAAAATGTAATGCAAATAAACTGTTGATCAGAAACCGATATCAGCATTTTCAGATAACCTTATTGATTTCCATAAATTTTCAGGAAATTCATGATTAATTTATCGAATAGATTTGTGTCAGTTTTGTTTTTGTTGTTCAACACTCGCATAATTTCCGAGGCGCATTAATCGTTGGCTCTTATCGTGCCAATATTCATCATAGAAAATGCGCATATTATTTGATGCATGATATGCTATAAAGAACTTAATTTGTTTTGGATATTTTACTATCAAACTAATTTTCCATGCAACACTAGAACTTTTTTCTTGGATATTATTTACTGTTGAATGAATAAGAAAACCAAAGAATCGAACAAATCAGCACAACAAAAACCAACTACGATATCACAGTGAAGTTTGACAGCTGTGGCCATTTGACCCTATGCTGGTTCTGATGGCAGCCAATAGGTTTTATGAAGGTTCTCATGTGGTCATAACATCTTTCACTAGAGCATTTTCGAAATCTTTATGGTCTTATAGAGGTTGTATTCATTTTTTATGCACAACCGTCTATAGAGTTGGCCACTTTGTACACATTTTGGCTTGAAAGATGAACAGAGGAGGTGTTCGTGGACAAAACAGTTTTGAATGTAGTTTTATCAACAAAGCCGGGAGAAGTGCTATTCGGCTGGAATAAAAGTAAAGTAGTTACTTAGGATTTTTGCAAGATTCGTTCAAATATCATATTGATGATCCGCAGTTATCGAACTGTTCGATGGTTTAAAAATGTTATCAGTTATTAACAGATGATTACAAAATTATCAGAAAACATTTCTTCTTCTAGGCAGCAAAAAATATGAAGTAATAATTGATGTCAACCAGAGCCATTTGCAAAATACATCAATGTTCTCCGTTGAAGAGGTACATGTACAACAATGAAGTTTCTGTCGTGACCAAAAAACTGATTAAGGCTGTTTGCTTTCTCAAGTAATAAAAAAAAAAGGATGTTTTCATGATCATGTGGATCAACATCCCCAAAAAATCCGATAGACTTTGCACTCATTCCTTTTATTTTTACCTTCTTTAAGCTGTCATTAGTAGACCAACACTGATCTAAGTAAGCAGATATTTCAGCGCATGTGCTAAATTAATAGATATAGTTTTCAGATGAAAAATAAATCCACTTGTTATACTTCTGTTAAAGTACCAATTTGAATCGCTGTCTATTTGCTGATGCCTTCACAAGAATTCTATTATTTATTGAAACCTCAATCGGCAAAAATGACGTGATGCTGCTGAGAAAACTAAGTTGGCAAAACCAAATTTATTTAGTCAACAGTAGTTTGATGGCGAGTATCTTGAACAATTGGATGTTTTTGTCTGAAAATTTGGTACACTGATTTAATTTTTCATACTTAACATTGAACTTAGAACAATTGACAACGAACAGCTCAACCTGATAGACCATCCCATACAAAGGACTATAAAATTTTTGACTTAGCATGCAGTAGGCCAGTGGGGTTATTTTAGGTATGAAAAAAGTTCCACAAGTTGGACTGGGAATCAAACCCTCACTTCGTGGCAATTTCCTCAACACAGTTATGTTAAATTTCTGCCTATGCGAGCTCTATCAGGCTCCGTTCTTCCAGCGAAAAGATACTGAGTCTTCGACGCATTCACCTTCAATCCAACCTTTTCCGATTCACGTTTCAGCTTGGTGTTCTGATCAGCTTCCACCTGGAGCGTTCTGCCGGCAATGTTCAGATCTTCAGCGAAGCAGATGAACTGGCCGGGTTTATTAAGAATCGTACCCCGCATGTTAAAGTCCGCATGTTTCATAACGCTTTCTAGCGCAATATTGAACAGGAGGCAGGAAAGACTATGGCCCTGTCGAAGTCCTTTGCGTGTTTCAAACGAGTCCGGTACCCGATATCTTCACGTAACACTGTTCAACATCCATCGTAACCTTGATCATTCTGGTCAGTTTCCAGGGAAAAACGTTCTCGTCCTTAATCTTCCATAGCTCTTCACGATCAATAGCCGTATGCGGCCTTGAAGTCGATGAATAGGTGGTGTGTAGAGACTTGATATTCGCGACACTTTTGGATGATCTACCGCAACGTAAAGATTTGGTCAGTTGTCCATCGAACGTTCACGAAACTGGCTTGATAACTTCCCACAAATCTGCTTGCTAGTGGTGACAGACGACGGAAGATAATCTGGGATAGCACATTCTACCGTGTTACCCTTTTTGTATATTGGGCATATAACTACCTCTTTCCACTCCTCCGGAAGCTGTTCTGTATCCCAGATCCTAACTATCAGTCGATGCAGAAAAGTCCACAACTTATCCGGGCCCAATTTTATAAGCTCCGATCTGATGCTGTCCTGCCCAGCTGCCTTGTTATTCTTAAGAGTCTGATACCAAATCTAGACATAAAAATGAATTTCTGTCTGTCTGAACCTTATAGACTCGGACACGACTGAACCGATTGGCGTGAAATTGTGTATGGTGAAGTTTTTGGGACCGGGAAAGGTTCTTAAGATAGTAAAGGGGTGCTCCCTTACAAATGAAACACATATTTTTGCATTACTCGAGAACTGATCAAGCAAAGGAAACCAAATTTAGCATGCGAGAGTTCTAGGAAGCAAAAAATGTTTCTATAGTGGTTTGGAACCCCTCTTTTCTCTGAAAGGGGAGGGGGGCTCTCATACAAATGAAACACAAATTTCTGCATAACTCCAAAACTAATCAAGCAAAGGAAACAAAATTTTGCATGTAAGACTTTTTAGAAGCAAGAAATGTTTTTATGGTGGGAAGGGAGGCTCTCTGGAAGGGGAGGCTCCCATACTCAGAAAACAGAAGACTCTGCATAGCTCAAGAACCAATCAATCAAATGGAACCAAATTTTACAACTGGAATTTTCTAGAAGCAAGAAACGCTTTTCTGGTGGTTCGAGACCACTCTTCCTTTTAGAAGGGGGGGGGGGGGCTCTCATACAAATTAAACTGAAATTTTTGAATAACTCGAGAACAAATTAAACAAGTTAAACAAATTAAACAATTTAAATAAGTTTAACAAATTAAACAAATGGAACCAAATTTGGCATGTGGGGATTTTAAAGGCAATAAATGTGTCTACGGTAGTTCTAGACCCCTCTTCTCTCTATTAGGGAAGAGGGTGCGGTTCACAAACAAATGAAACACAAGTTTCTGCATAACTCCTGAACTAATCAAGTAAATGGAACCAAATTTGGCAAGTAGAGGTTTTTGAAGGCAAAAAATGTTTCTATGGTAGTTTGAGATCCCTCCGCTCCTCTCTGTAAGAGAGAGGCTCCCATACAAATGAAACAAAAATTTCTGTATAACTCGAGAAGTAATCAAATAGATGAAACCAAATTTGGTATGTGGATATTTTTGAAATGAAACAAGAATTTCTTCATTTTTTCAAATGAAACAAGAATTTCTGCAAAACTCGATAACAAATCAAGCAAATGGAACCAAATTTGATATGTGGGGGTTTTTGAAGACAATAAATGTTTCTGAGGTGATTTGAAACCCCTCCTCGGTTTGAAAAGGGGGCTCCCATACAAATGAAACACAAATTTCTGCATAACTCGAGAACTAATCAAGCATATGAAACCAAATTTGGCAGGTGAAGGTTTTTGAAGGAGAGAAATATTTCTATTGTGGTTTGAGCTCCCTCCCTCTTCTAGGAGGGGAGATTCCCATACGAATGAAACACAATTTTCTGCATAACTCGAGAGGCAATGGAACAAATGAAATTTGGCATGTTGAGGTTTCTGGAGGCAAAAAATGTTTCTATGGCAGTTCAAGGCCCCACCCCTTTTGAAGGAGGGGGGGGCTCACATACAAATTATCGATGAATTTCTGCATAACTCAACAACTAATCCAGCAAGTGCAACTACGTTTGGCATGTGGAGGTTTTTGGAGGTACGCTTTCTATATATATAAAAATGAATTTCTGTCTGTCTGTCTTACCCTTATAGACTCGGAAAGTTCTAAACCGATCAGCGTGAAGATTTGAATGCAGGGATTTTTGGGGTTTGGGAAGATTCTTATGATTGTTTGAGACCCCTTCTCTTTCAGGAAGGGGGCTCTCATACAAATGAGACCCAAATTTTTACATAACAATAGAACTATTCATACAAATGGAATCATATGTGGGGGGATTTGAAGGCAATGATGTTTGCCCCATCTGGAAAGGAGCGCTGTCTTACAAGTGAAACACAAATATGAGATTTATCCAGGTTACTAAGATTATTTCTTTAGCTTCTTTGTGGGTAATGAAAACAGATGATTTTTTAATTCCCGACGTTTCGGCGTATTATATTTCGCCTTCTTCTAGGGATTTTAGATTTCTGTTTTTGTCATATGATGTTCTGTTAACAGACAGTCGAAAAATAGAAAATCACCTGTTTTCATTACCCACAAGGACTTAAAGCCAAGGAAATAATCTTAGTACTACCAAGTCACAGTCGATAATCAGTTACAATATTCAGGTTACTTAAAAACAAAACGTGTATTACTCGGGTAAGAAGGATATTCTGATAGAAGTTCGAACCGTTGTTTAGTAAAAAAAAACTCATCCCAAAATACAACCATAAATGTGCCAGTTTTATTAAATTTTTATTCTTTTAGTTATAAGCGTAGCAGCGTTTGCACCGGGTATTAAAGCTAGTATTAAATAAAAACATGTCTATGCTATACTACCTATAACTTGACAATAATCTGATTTAAAGATCTTGTTTTTCTGGAATAACCTACTACAAATAGACAAAAACAAAACCCGATTCAGTGAAAGTCAGTCTGTATCACATTTTTAGGATTACTTCAATCTGAAAACCATCATCAAAAAATCAGCTCCGCTCACCAAACAAAGTCATTAACCCTGCTTAGAAGGCGATCCACCTCGAATCAATTCCAACAAGGAAGCAACATCTCTGAGCAGACTAATAACTTAATTTGCCTTAACAACAGACGAAACTTGCTGACAAAGCCCATTTATCACCGTTTAGCAAATATTCTCACAATCAAACCATTGCCTGCTTATCCCAGTGCTTAAGCGTCGTTGCGGTTGCGGTTGAAATGCGGTTCAGCACTCAACCCGGCCAGCCCAGTCATTAGTACTCTTAAACTCTTGCTAATTAGCCAACCACACCGGTTCCTTAAAAAAAAAAGCATCCATTGCCACCAAACGCAGGCCCCCCTATCTGGTACAATTAAACGGCCCAAGAACCAAGTCGACCTTCGGCTGTCTGGTCGTGGCATGATTATCAAAACAAGAAAAACAAAATCTCCACCACACACAAACACACACACCGGCCGGGCAAATATTTATCGCACTGCTATAGATTTGTTCCAAGATCCCATAAAAAGTTTTAATCGGGCAGACAGCTTCCCCCGAATCGAGCGCGCCAACCACCGTCATCGTCCGTGACTGCGTTGATAAATGGCCACACCATCAGTAGCAGCAGCAGCAACAGGCTCATCAGGAATTCTGATGGTATCCGATTGATGTTTTGTTTCGCAATTTTATGATGTACTCACCACGCACGCGGCTTCTGCTAGCCAATCAAAACAACGGTCCTCAGTTTCCAGGCAGAAGTCGGAGATCGCGGATTGAGCGAAGATGAAGATAGTAATAACTTGAATTCGATCAAACATTCAATGTTCTTCCTCTCAAAGCTCGAAACAAAAGCAAAAGTTTAGACAAATTGCCACGCTGAAACAGGTTAATCATAGGCGAGTTTTTTTTTGGCGAGCTAGTTTCAAACTGGAACTCCTCTTATTAAGAAACACTTGTTTTGTGCCAAGAGTCTTGTCAAGCTCATTTGGTGTCCATAATGCTGAACTTGACCTAGAAGGTGTCAATCTAGTAGTCATAATATCCCGTTCACTTTCAACTCAAGAAGGAGCAGCAAACCAACCAACGGTGACATGATTTAATGGTGATCAGATTTTGTGAACCATTGTCTTCTATCGATGTCATAGACGAAAATAGATCTCTCGGTTAGCCATAATTGAAATTCATTTGTCGTTTCTACCATAAAACAACACTTGGATTATATTCCAAGAATCGAACAACCTCCTAAAAACTGTTCGATGCGGGCCATTCTAGGTTGCCAATCCCACCTTTTCTATTACATATTCATTTTTGCGCACTCTTCCATTGGAAACTTCCTCCCGAAAAAAGAAATAAATACACCATCCGTTAATTCAATATCAGAAGCAGTAGCAATGCGTTCATATGTCACAATCAACAAAGTTAGACACCGAGAGCACGCCAGCACAGAAAGAGAGGAAAAAGGAAATTACTAAAATATCGACACTTCCTGCGTCGTGCAGCCAGCTAACCGTCTGTGGCAGCAGGCATTGTGATTTTGCTGTCACCTCGGTTGCGCCACCCACCCACCTACCTCCGCCGTCAACATCCCTCACGATTCGATACGCACTGTGGAGCTTGGCCCCGAACCCTGGCTAAGGATTGACACATAAAAAATGCCAACCATAACATCAATTCAGCGCATTACCGCCCTCGTCCTCGTCGTCGCACTATGACGCAAGATTCACGTGAATGGGACAAAAGAGTTGTTCCAAGGATTGAGGCACATACAGAGGGAGAAAAAGTAGGAAAGCTTGCGAGAACGTGTCGAGACGTTGCGTTGGTCGTCGCGTCACGAAAAAGGCCGATTCTGTATGCTAGTGATGGGAGTTTCTGCGGGAATCCTCGCGTTCCGCTACTAAACGAGTGTGTGGCGATGGCGATGACAATCAATCAATTTGCTTTTGATTCGTAACGCCAGCTGCATACTCAAATGGAAATCGTCGCCGCCGCTGTTGCTTGTTTACGCGGGATTCACGGTGGCTGCATCTTGGGAATTTGTTTACTGAGGGTTCGTCTCCTGTTTGTAGAAATCACCGTTCGCTTAAATTAATGATTGAAATGGTCGAACTTTTTCCCCTCCCGATAAATTCCAATCAAAGCAAACCGTTCCAGAACACGACAATCCAATCAACAGCCGGCAATGGTCTTCTGCGGGGTCTGGGAAAAATTCTCGGCCAACTTTGTTTCGAACCCGTGAGTCACACGCTCCGCTCCTGCAGTGAGAACGCGTCTTCTCGGGAAGGCGTAAAAATAGCTGAGCGCTCAGCTGACAAACGGCACAGCCACGTCATAACGTAATCACATCACGACTCCTTACGCTCTGCACCGCACAAAACACACAATACAGGGGCTGGGGCTGCGAATTTCATGTACAACCCGTGCCCCGGTGTGGAGAGGAGCTTTTTTTTGTCGTGTAAGAATCACCACCGGGACTGCGATTTAGCATTTTCAGAGGCGCAATGCACGTACATGTACCGTTCGCTGCGTGGAACTGACGTGAGGGTATGTGATTTAAACGATTTGTGATGGTTGGGATTGAACTTTTGCATTTTAGGATCGAAGTTAAATGGCTGCAGAGTGCTGTGTTTTTGAAGGAAAAAAATACGATTTGAAGATGGTTGAACGGTTGTCCACGTCAGAATTGCAACACACAAAGCGATTAGTCAAAAATCCGAAACCAATTGTCTTGAAATCTGCGTAGTTTTTAAACGAAACGTCTTTGCCAAGCTTTGCCATGTTCACTTTATTCAATTTGCGCTCCAAATCCAAATGCTACTGCTTTTCTCTTAAGGCCCTCTATGAGTCTGCATACAACATTAGAACCGAACAGTTTTTTGATCATTGACCCTTGTTTTCTTAAACTCTCGATTGTCTTAATTGCGTGATTCCTGCTGCATAATAGCCCAATATTTTTCAATTGGACTCAACTTTGGGGTGTTGGGAGGAGACCTCTTAATTGGAGGGCTCTTGTGCGTCCTCAGTAACGGAAGGAGACGTTTTTTTAGACATTGCTTTACGTTTACTTGGCCATGCACTGTTCTGAAGTTGTCAGGAATGGAGCTCGTACAAATTTCTGGGCAAACCATAAATTTCTTGTAAAATTTCGAGATTTTTGCTGTCGTTGGTGCTCTGGAACATCGAACTTGTGTGTTTCAGTGTAAAACTAGTGCTGGTCTTAATAATTTGTACACTGAAAGTTAATTTTAGTTTATATTACAAAATCGAAAGTAATACTCACTAATCCATTCGTTGTTTTCAGCAACGAAACTGATTTGTTGTTTTTATGAAGATACATTCGTAATTTATTGCACGCGCAACTGTCAAAAGCACGAAGCTTTTGCTGACATAGAAAGAACAATCGTTTATTGTACGGAAACAATGCAAAGAGCTACGAATATTTTGTCACAAACTAAAAGAAACGTCTCTCTGGTGGTTGCATGATGGACTGACAGATCTACTTTATCGATTCAAAATGTAACTGACAAAAAAAGCGCAACCACGTGGAATTGTCCAGCGTTTTTTTTTTTTATTGTTTCAGACATGGGGTTCGAACCTGAATATTTGGAAAGTGCTGATTCTAAATCTGTGGTTGACTCACTAGGCCACGCTGACTCGTGAGAACAATCTTGATTAATGAGCATAAAGTTATAGCTCACGACAGCGCTTTGATTTTTATTTTGGGATGGATAAATTATTTCCGCCCATACCAGCAGCAACACCATCATGCATGAGTACGGTATAAAAAGAGAAACAGCGATTGGCTGGTCATCACGAACTTCATTTCGTGCATTTTACAAAAAGGTGTAATGATAGCATTTCACCAGATAAAAAGCATTATGAATGTTTCATACAATATACGAGACCTTTGTTTTATGCACAAAATCGATGTTTACGAAACGCGTGAAAGCTGCTTTACGAAAATAAATTTTCAGTGTACATCCTGAACTTTGAACGTACGTAATCCGATTTATGATCTTTTGCACAAATTTTTTAGCCACCGGTTAGTGTGAGATATAAGACATGCGATTACTATTGTAAGATGTGACTTAGAATACAGTAAAAATATGTGTATAAATATAAATATTGTAAGTTATATTTCGCAGAACAAAATAATACCTTAGCTTAGCTTAGCTTGACTGAATGCACGTATCAATGATTGCTACTCCGTGATTCAGCAGCATCAGTGAAGTTGCACAATGAATCAACTAAATGGAATAACGTTTTAGTGACTCAATTTCTTTAGGGTGAAACTGGAGGGAGTCCTATTTCCATATGATTTTTAGGTTAGGTTAATTATCACTTCACGATTTTTGAGACTAAAAACAAAACAAACAACGCTGAAATTCCTAACCAATCCCGTATGTCCTTAATAAGCAATAACGGCGCCGATCACGTCCTTGCAATCAGGCGAGAATAGGGAAGGAAATTGTGAACCTTTGCTAGTGACCGCTTTACCTCTGCATCCCCACAAAGGTCACAGGATGGAGGGTTTTCTATGTTAGTATGGTAGTGCTCGATGGATCAGGATTCACCTTGATAAATGATGTGATCATACTCATAGTTCATAATAAGATTAACTGATATTTGATGCAGGTTCAACATAAAGTGATATAGGGACAAAATGGATAACAAATACCTGTTTCGTTCCGCGTTTATGAGAGCACTTACCACCTCTCAATTGTCTGAAAATCCTTTCCAGGGGCTGACTGGTTTCCCGAGCAGGAGACAACAACAAATGAATACCTAATTTTGATCTTGATAACTGGCCTTGGTATTAAAGAGCGCATAATAAGAGGTTAAATACCTATACGAAATACCTAAGAATTGCAAGCAAAATATCTCTCGAATAACAAAGCTTGTTAGATCGGATATCTGTTAATACCTCAGAGGTACTATTTTGGTATTGTCTTAACTCAATTTGGCATTCGCATAACGTTGTGGCAACAATTTGATACACTTTGATTGTTGTTTTTGTATTCTCCCATGCGCGGAAGTAACGATCCTTGATGAAGAGTTAGTCAGAAGCAGATAATTTCTCATCTCCATACGAAGCGCTAGGCGTGGACGGTTAT